>CM034155.1:507839061-507892441 GCA_019776745.2 Taxus chinensis
CACAAACTCAACAACCTCTAGAAAATAATATGTAGGAATCGCATACTCCAATGTGTTATTATTCAACACTCTTCCCCACAAGTGATCAATAACATGGGTCCAGGTCAGATCGAAAACATGCAGCCTCTGATACTCATCTTGGGTCCATACACGAGGTCTATAGTACCAACTTGACCTAAATGCATATGATGATAGCCATTCATACAACTCTATAAGGAAACAACAGAAAAAGCTCTCATACAACTCATGATGTAGGTGATCCTCTACCCATTTACATGCATCAAACTCGGAGTCAGTATTAAATATCTTAGCAAACTTATCCTTTGTTCTTTTAAGCCATGATTCAACACTATCTAAGGTCAAGTGCTCCATCATCACACACCATTCTCACATTAACTTTGAAAAGAGGTCCTATCAATAGAACCAAAATATAGTCTCTTTTTACTTCTTTCTTCACCAATCAAACCCCAAACACGTCGGCACACCATCCAGACTGTTCTAGAACCTCATGTGAGGTGTTCCTAGGCATCAAACCCCTTTATTATGTGAGCTTAATGAGAATTTTCTCCCTTTATATGGGAATGTTTTTAGAAACAGAGAATGAACACACCCATTCTTGGAATCAAGATTAAGAACTAAATCCTAGTCTAGTGCACAAGAACCTGGAATAACATGATGATAAGAACACCAGTATTACACCCATGAACATAAAATAAAATGCACAGATCAAAATCCATCCTATAGATGTTAAGAACCATTCCATTATAGCCATTCATCAAATTATAGTAGCCAATAATACATCAAAAGAGTTCCATGGATGGAAAAATTACATCAGCAGAGCTCTAACATGATCTCCATATTTCTTCATTACAGAGCTTCGAATGACATATTACCCATTTTCACTAGATATATATATGTTATCTCTCTCTCTCTCTCACTTTCCCTCTCTCTCTCATGGCATGGAAGACCATCCAAAATGAGGAACTCGAAGGAATATCTTCTAACCTCTCATTATTACAAGAGAATTCTTGAAGGAATCTTTCATGATTTCCCTACCACTACCCAAGAGCATCTAAATGTCATCATGCATCTCCTCAATCAAGTATCTCTTAGCATGAAAGTACCAACTAATCCATAACAAACTCGGCTCCTTATCCTTTCATGATAACCGTATTGATTCTAGGAATATCCTTTTCTTGAGTTTTAAGTCTCCATAGTTTATCCATAACTGTATTGGTCACTTTTCCATACATTCCCTAAATGTATCTTTACCCTTTTTCCAAAACCCACTAAGTCCCAAATCCATCTTTCCTAGGCATGGTCCCTCACGCAACCCCAAAATATACTTCCATGCATGTCGTCGTGCCCTAATTCTGCACGCCACAAAGCTTCACACCTTAGGTACTTAGTTAATTTAGGCATCCAACAGAATTCCTATAAGTGATAACTCATATTTACTTTGGTGTTGAGGTCTATGTTGAGAGATTGGGTCATGTTTAGTCTATGTAGAATGTTTGGTTGGACACTGTTTGTTGTTCGATAACATATCTATATGATATATGTTTTTATGCAACAAAATACACATATATGTGCATCTAGTCACCAGATTCATCAATTCTACTTTATCATACATTCATGGCCAAGACAAGAAGAAATGTAAAATTTAATTATTTAAAGTGTATAATCTAATTTGAAATAAAGCACTAAATAAACCAACACAAAAAAAAACCTCACAACAAGCTACTTTTAAATGTACTACATAAATTATGGGTGAAAGTGTTTATTTTCTACCAAAGTTATGGTGTTCTTTAGAAAACTAAGTGCACAAAATATTATGGACTAATATATTTTTTTACAAAGACTTTGGTAGCAAAACTAAACGTATATTTTTATGTCTTGGATATAAATAAATAGAAAACATATGTGTCATACCATTTTATTTAAAGGAATACATAATGCATATAAATAAATATAAATTTGATTACATAAATTAAAGAAACAAATTTCAAAGGAAATTTTACCTGAACCAACACACCCTCCATGTTGTAACCATGCATTTTGTGAAGTGATGGACAAGAATAACATGTGTATTTAGTGAACACATAATGTTCATAAGTGTTGTCTATTTTTTACAAATACATGTGGACATCAATATTATGTGGAAGGTAATAAAATCAACTGCAATCTCACATCTATAAGCAACGACGTATGTATCCACATATATGGAAATATTTAGTATTTTATTCATTGTAACCTAACCTTTATTGATAAATTAATGTAGACACAACAAAATTATTAGTTAATATTTGATTATTAGGAAAGAAGACTCGTTAATGAATTTTTTTGAATGCACATATAGGATTTATATTATGACATACATAAAATAATTCCATATCGAAACATCTTGCCAAGACACCATTTTGTTCATATGAAAATCGAATATTTTCTATTGTCAATATTAGGAGTGAAGTTAGCTAATGGTGTATCACTTTGTTATTGAGACTATAAAATCTTTCTCAAATAATAGTTGGTTAATGTCTATTCTATAGAATTTGTAGTCCGTTAGGTTAAGGTAACTGAAGATAGAAATTACTAAGTGTGTTTTTGAAATACCTCTAAGTACATAAACTATCACATGTTTGTTGAGTTGTGGAGCTCAATTAATTTGGATTAGCATGCAATACGAAACTTGTTGGAAAACACAATAACTGACATTAGTTATGGAGGGACCGGCATCAGTCACCTATGACCGTCATCACTTAGGGCTAACCGGCATCAGTTACATGTGTATGGATATTTTAATTAACTCACAATAATTTGATCTATTTTTAGTATTAAAGTAGATCTATTGATTGTAATTTCATGGCTAAGTGACCTAAATTTGTATACGCCTGTATAAGCATGAAAGTTAGTGTTTAGAAAAAAATAATTAACAAGAACTTGCAAAATTTGATGATTATTATGAGAATAATTTTGAGAGAGAGAATTCTTGGTGAAGAAGAAACTTTTTGAGAGTAAGACAATATTGTACATCACAAAGGTGTGGAATATTGTAAATATTCATTTTATATCTTGTGAAATATTTGGATAATAGATTGGATTTTTTCTTGGTGGACATAGCCCAGACTAGGTGAACCACGTTAAATCTGGTGTTTATTTTTATCTCTTGGAATATATATTCTTTTGATAGAATATCCACTTTTATTTGCATGTATGCTTAGATCTAATGTATTATCTGTACAACCGGTGTGTTAACCTCAACAAATGGTATCAAATATTTATTTGAGGCTTTTGTGTGTTGACAGATTTACTCATAGAGGGTTTTATGATTGATTTGGAGCTATATCAATGACAAAATAATACAAATACAAGGTAGAGAAGTTTGACGACTAAAATTATCAATTATGGAAGATGCAGATTAAGGATTATCTATATCAAAGATATTTGTATTTACCATTGAATGAGAATTCTAAACCTACAAAGATGACTAATTAAGAATGGAATATTCTTGACATAAAGGCTTTGGGATCTATAAGATTGATCCTGACAAAATCCGTGGCTTCCACTATTACAGAAGCAACTTTTATGGTAGTGTTAATGAAATATCTTGCTAATTTATATGAAAAACCTAGTGCTTAAAATAAATTTTATTTGATGAAGAAACTATTTATTTCTAACATGCATGAAGGTGGATTTGCATCTAGTCATTTCAATGATTTCAGATCTATTGTAATTTAGTTAAAATCAATTGATGTACCGTTTGATGATGAAGTGAAAGAACTTTTTTTATTATGTTATTTTCTTGATATTTGGGATAACTTGGTAATGGATGTTAGTAAGACATTAGATTGCTAATAATATTTTTAAGTTTGATGATGTGGTTAGTATAATCTTGAATGAAAAAATTCATAGGAAGAGTACAGGGGAATCATCATCTAGTAATGCTTTGAATGTAGAAAGTAGGGGCTGGCAGAAGGTGAGATCCAAGAGTAAGAGTAATGGAAAATCAAAGTCAAGGGATAATAGATCTAAATCTAGAGGTAAGGGAATTACTTGTTGGAAATGTGGAAAGAAAATACATGCAAAGAAAGATTGTTTGTCAATGGATAAAGAGAATCAACAACCAAACAAAGGTAGAGAAGTAAATATTGTTGCAACAGAGGTAATGAAATATGATCTTATTATTTCTTTAGATAATAGAATTGAATCATGAGTTTTAGATTCAGAAGCTTCTTTCCGTGTAACCCATAATAAGGGTTATTTCAGAAATTATGTCCAGGGAAATTTTGGGCATGTTTACTTGGGTGATGATGAATTTTGTAGTATTACTTGTAAAGGAGAAGTTAATCTAAAATTGCAGAATGGAAATATATGGGTATTTAAATATGTGAGGCATGTGCCAAGCCTCAGAAGGAATTTTATTTTTGCAAGGAAACTAGTTGAAGTTGGTTACATGGTTACATTTACAAGAGACTCTTGGAAAGTAACCAAGGGTTATTTTGTTGTGGAAATAGGTAAGAAGGTAGGAAAGTTATATTTATCTACCTTTGTTACTCATTCCTTTTCTACATTATCTACTTCAGATTCAGATGCATGTATGTGGCATAATCGGTTGAGCCATATGAGTCAAAAAGGAATGCATATCTTATAGGCTAAGGGTGAGTTATCAGATTTGAAAGACAAGATATTGATTTCTGTGAGCATTGTGTTTTTGGAAAGTAAAAGAGAGTGAGATTTCTCAAAGTTGGGGAAATTAAGGAGCAGAAATTGGATCTTGACACTCAGATGTTTGGGGACCAACTCAGGTAGGTTCTCATGGAGGATGTAGTGCCCACTTCCCTTTGACAATTTGTAGTGCCCACACTTTTATAGCATAGTTACTTGTTGCTCATTACTCATAGACATGTTTTGATTGAGATTTGTTATATTTCAGACATCACATTAGGAGATTTGATCTAATTAGGCATGTATGGACTTTTAAGCGTATAACGCCAATTTAGCTTGATTATTATGTTGTCACATTATCTTATGATGTTATGGATACTAATTGGTATGATTTTGTTTTGGAATGTATTTATATTGATGAATACTCAGGTTGTTACATGTTGGGATTCTATGGATACATGTCACTTTATCATTATGACTAACCTATGGTGAATTGTGTATAATTGTGTACGTTATCACATTTCTGTTTCCAGAGAGATGATATGTTAGTTTATAATTCATTGATATATTATTTAGTAGTTAATTCACATTTTATTGGACATGTGTGTTTAATTCGTGCAATGAGTGTGTAGGTGACAGGTCACAGGAGAACGTGGGACTCAGGCCTTAGCATTAGCACAAGCATCCCATGGGGCTAAGTCCTAGCCGTGTTTATTTCTTGAGGCCTTAGCATTAGGATTATTGTTTGGGCACCATGGGTGACCCTCATTTGTAATGTATTATGTCTTGTAATTATTAATTTTGCTTAGGGTGCCTAGTGTTATTGTGATTTATCCTATGTGTCCTCTCATGTTGGAGGGTCATCTCACATGGGTTAGGTTTAGGGTTTTATGTGTGTCCTGCACTAGGGTTACTCAGCACCCTATATGTCCCCCTTTTCTTTTCATTTATGAGCATGCCAAGACACTCCGCTGTCTTTTTCTTATGAACAAGCTTTGTTGTGATATGCAAGTTTATTCAGTTATTGATCGATTCTTACTTGTGATTACATTAGAGCTATTTCGATACAACTTGAGTGTAACTTCTTTGTGGTGCATATTTTCCGATATGATCTGTCAACTCTTTCATGGTATCAGAGCTACGATCTAGTAAACGTGCACTTGTTTTTAGTTGTGATTACTCTTGTTTTTTCGTTCCTTGTGCAAGATTTTCGATGTTGATATTCTATCCTTTCTTGCTAACGCATCTTTTAACAAAGTGTTCTTCGAAAAAAAATTTATGTTTCTTTGAGTAGGTATCACCTTGAATTCTTTTCATAGTTTCTACAACAAAACAAGAGGTTTTCTGGTCTTTTTTCAAAAAAAAAACTAGTTCCTTTTTTTCTCTCTCTTTGTTGCTGTGTTTTTTTATTTTTTTCACAGCTACAGGTTTTTTTTGGGTCATTACCAGGTGGAGGATCTCTGTTGTGCTATGTGTGGTTTCTCATGTGTTATGTGTGTTTACTCCACTCGTTAGCCATGGCCTACAATTCCAAACCTATCCCTGTGTTTTTCTTTAGCTGTGGACTGTTCTCTAACCATGGACTGCGCCTTTTCACCATGGATTGTCAGCTTTGGATTGTTCTTAAGCTGTGGACTGCACCTTTCAGCCGTGGACTATCACCTTGGATTGTTTGTTCGTGGATTTTTTTGTTTTACTTCAGGTGCCCACCCATACATGGATATTCCTTGTTTGCTACGGCCAACGGCCTCTCTGCCTGCCCCTGCTTGGTTCTCCCTGCCGTGACCTAGCCTGCCTCATGCTCTGTGCAAACATTTTTTGGTTTCATCGTTTCCTTTGTCGGCTGCGCCAAAATTCATGGAGGTTAGTCATCCATTGGGTAAGTTTCTTAATTTTTTCATTCTTTTTGGTACGTTTTTTAAAACGCATTCTTTTTAATCCTTAAAAATCTCTTTTTTGAAAACTATGGCCTTGTACAAAAATCTTTCCTTATTTACAAATCTTCCTTTTAGTCAAATCACATTCTTTCTAAGTTTTTGTAAATATTGAAAAGTGCTCCTTTTTTGTACGTGTTTCAAAAATAGATGCTTTTTCCAAATTCTTTTTTTCAAATAGATTTTTTTTTAAATTCATATGCTTTTTCACTTATGGTAAGATTTTAATAAGATCTAACTTAAATTAAATTTAATAGATCTTGTTTAAAAAAAATAAAAATTAGCTTTTAATTAGATCTAATTTTTCCATCTTAATTATTTTTGTAATTAATTAGATTTAATTTAATTAAATCTATTTTTCTATTAATTACACCTTATCGGCATCTAAATATTTTTTTGTCATTTTTTAAAAATCTCCAATAGCTCTAAAATAGTAACATTGGGCATTTCTAAATGCTAAAATTTAGGAGTTATTGGCCTTTTTTTTCTCTAATCATGCGTTCAAGTGTGTAGTCACACTTCGTGCACCTCTTTGCCTTCCAAGCTCTTTTCCGGCATTTTTGAAGGCTATCTGAACTCCTTGAGTTCCCAAACCTTGTATTTCACCCTCATTTTTTGCTTGCGACTAGTGAGCGCGTCTACCACAGTCTGCAGTAAGGGGGTTTTATTTTACAACGTGAGACATTTTTTTCACCACCAGGGTTGGCTTTCACCTCCTTTCTATTTTTTGCTTGTTCTTGTTACCGGTGTCCTTTTTGTTGCGCTCCACAAAACACTGTTTTGGTCTCCTCTCTTGCACGTCATTACGCTGATCGCAAAATGAGTTACCAAGTCTTTCAAACCGCACGCATGGACTTGATTGTAATCAACGCACTAAACTATAAAGTGCCGAAAGGAAGGGGGTTGTTCTGGATGGCTATGTTTCTTTTCTACTTTTCTTTCTCTCTCACTATGGATGCACTTTCAATACCTTTGCTTACGCTGTTCAACTTTTTCGAATGGAGATCAAAAATAATAATGAAACTAAGGGGTAAAGGGTTATTCTGCATCACCATGGGAACTGAGACTGAACCATACGACGAACCTAAAAAATTGAAGTGGTTAAACCGTAGTGATGAAGCTTTAGGTCTTCTTTGCATGTTCGTTTCTCCTGACTTTCTCTTCCACATTAAGGCCTATGAAACACCTAAATCTGCATGGAAAATGCTAGATGCGATGTTTGGACACCTAGATGACATGAGAGCACATGAGTTGGAAAATGAACTACTAGGGTTAAATCCTAGTGACTTTGAAAACCTACAAGCTTTCTTCTCAAAATTTGTCCACATTAGATTATTGTTAAAAGGATGTCAAGTAGAAAAGAAAGATTTTCAACTAATCTTGTCGATTCTCTCTAAGCTAGGTTCCGAATATTCTGTCTTCGTGTCAAGTTTTCTACGCTACAAAGCTGCTTTGGGTGATACTTGGACTATGCCCTCCTTTGACTATTTTTTGTCCTAACTCATTCGAGAACATGACAAACTCATTCAAATGGGGTCTCTCAAGTGCAAGTCACATGTCCTTGTAGCAAGTACTAGTAAAGGGAAAGAAGACTGAAAAAGAAGAAAGAAACAAAGGATCAACCTAAGAAAGAAACCAAGACCAAACCTAAAAATGACACAAACACTTTGACTTCTGAGCCTAAGGCACAGAAAAGAAAGTATATGTGTTCCTATTGCAAGACGTTTGGTCACGACAAGCAACACTATTTTAAGAAACAGATTGATCACCTATCTCATTTACTTGAGAAGAATAAAATAAGTGTTCCAGAATCCATAAAAAAAAGTGCTCCGAAGGCCGAGTCTTCTGCTACAAAAGGTGCTAAAAATGATAAGAAGAAAGGAAAAGCCCTTATAGCCAGAGTTACTCCTTCATCGACATGGATTATAGATTTCGGTGCCTCACACCACATGGGTTCTTTGCATGTTGATTTTTGCAACATCGAACCTTGTGGAATGTCCCAAATCACGATGGGTAATGACACGACAGTGTCGGTTTCTGGTAGTGGATCGGTAGAGATGAATGGGGGAAAATTTAACCAAGTGTTAAGTGTTATTGATCTCTCTACCAATATCCTATCAGTCTACCAAATTACTCACCTTGGTGAAGGAATGCGAGTAGAATTTGGTCCTAACTTGGTGATTATTTGTGAGCTTAAAAATGACACTACAATGGCTGAGGGAAAGGCATATCACCGTGCATGTTGTACACCTTCTCCCACTTTACTTCTGATTCTACGCCCACTGCCTTTCTCACTCATGAAAATGAGGTTAGTAATCTATGGCATGAGCATTTTGGACATCTAAATTATCGCTACCCATGAACAATTGAGCCAAAACGAAATGGTCAATAGGTTGCCTCGCATCAAGTTTTCTAAGGGTCTTTGTGAGGGTTGTACCCTTAGAAAGCATCCTAGAAAGAACTTTGACAAAGGAAAATCTTGGAGAGCCACTCGTCCTTTGGATCTCATTCCTAGCGATGTTTTCTGGTCCATTTCCCTCTCCTTCGTTTACTAGAGCTCTTTATGTGTTAACCTTCATTGATGACTATTCGTGATATACTTGGGTATATTTTCTTAAGCTTAAGTTTGAAGTCTTTGAACATTTTTAGGACTTTAAGGATCTTGCTGAGAAATAGGTAGAACGATCTATCAAGGTTCTTCGAACCGACAATGGAGGTGAATATGTAAACAATAGGTTCATGGATTTCTATACTTCTTAAGGGATCTCTTTGCAGCATCAGTTGCTTATAGCCCTTCACAGAATGGAGTTGTAGAAAGAAAGAACCATACTCTTAAGGAGATGGCCACTTGTATGATTCACTCGAAGTCCTCTTCCTTCCGCAATATTGGGCTGAAGCAGTGAATTGTGTAAATTACATTCAGAACCATGTTCCACATAAGGCAGTAAGAGGGATGACACACTTTGAAGCCTGGTTTGGAATTTTCAAGTCCTTCCAATCTAAGGCTATGGCTCAGATTCCCAAGAAGAAATGCAAGGCCTTGGAACCACAATCCAAACCTTGTATCTTTGCAGGGTATCCTGATGGTGTGAAGGGTTATCGATCGATGAATCCTACTTCTCATGAGTTGTATATTGAGAGAAGTGTTAAGTTTGATGAGTCTTCTTCAACTTATACTTCTCCACCTATAGAGGTTCTTCAGCTCACTGATTCTGATTTTGACTCATCAAATGATGATACTGTTGAGCGTTCTCCTCTTCCTGATCCTCGCAACCAATAGACGTTTGAGTCTTATAATTCTGAAATTAGTGATGACGAGGACTATTTCCCTTCCCACTCGAGTGAATAATATTTTGACTCTGAGCCTGATCCTCCTGGTCCCCTTTGGGCTAGGAAAACATTGTAAAGTGCTGGAGATTTAGTTGGAAATACTTCAGATATGAGACGTACTCACTCAGATTTCATTGGACCCCACTCTTTCTTCACCTCTACTTCTGATCCACAGTATTTTTGTGAGGCTTTTGGTATTCCTGAGTGGGATTCTACCATGGATGAGGAGTATTCCTCTCTCATGAAGAACGTTACTTGGGATCTCACCACTCTTTCTAAAGGAAGAAAAATAGTTCGGTGTAAGTGGGTGTTCCGAACAAAGTATGGAGTAGATGGAGAAGTCAAAAAGTTTAAAGCACAATTAGTGCTAATGGTTTCTCCCAGATAGATGGGGTTGATTATACAGAAACCTTTTCTCCAGTTACGAACATGACTTCTATTCGATTGACCCTAACCATTACCGCAGTGAATGGATGGAAAGTCCATCAAATGGGCGTTAAGAGTGCCTTCCTTCATGGTGGCCTAGAGGAAGAGATCTATATGGAGCAACCTCTGGGTTATGTCCAAGATTCCTCCCTTATTTATAAGTTAAAAGAAGTCTCTTTATGGCCTTAAACAAGCCCCTCAGGCTTGGTATGCCAAGATGGACTCCTTCTTACTCACATCAGGGTTTACTAGGTGTCACTCTGATCCAAATGTTTATATTCTATGGTAAGATGACTCCATACTCATTATTGTTCTATATGTTGATGACTTGTTGATCACAGGAAGCTCTTCCTTTATTATTGATTCTATAAAGATCACCTTAGCTAACAAGTTTTCCATGACTGAATTAGGTCTCCTTCATTATTTCCTAGGGATCCAGATTTCACAATCTGACTAGGGAATCTTGATTTCGCAACCTAAGTATGCCCTTGATTTGCTAGCTCGGTTTTAGATGTCCAATTGCAAAGTCTTCTCCTACTCCTTTTCTTTCCCGGGGTGAATTTGGTTTGAGATTGCTCTACTCCCTTGGTTGATGGTACTCTTTAACGAAAGTTGGTGGGGAGCTTGATTTACTTTGACTCACACTCGACAAAATTTATCATATGCTATTGGTATCGTGTCCCAAATTCATGCAAGAGCCACATGAGCTACATTGGAAAGTAGCTAAACGAATCCTTCACTATGTTTGTGGCACTTATACCAATGGCATTCACTATCATGGAAGATTTGATATTAACTTGATTGGATTCACAGATTCTGATCGGGCTGGTGAATTAGATCATCAGAAATCTACTTTGGCTATAGTTTCTCTCTTGGTTCAGGGCCTATTAGTTTGGTCTAGCAAGATGTAGAATGCAACTACGATATCATCTACAGAGGTAGAATACAAAGGAGCAATTAACACTGCCACAGAAGCTATTTGGCTACAGGGTATTCTGACAGAGTTTGGCATCCACTTTCGGTGGCCTACCATTATCTACTGTGATAACACGAGCACAATCTCTATCTACAGAAATCTAGTTCAACATTATTGGACGAAGCACATTGAGATTCATATGCACTTCGTATGGGAGCTTATTCATGATGGTATCATCAGCACTCAGTACATTCAGACAGGTTGATCAGATTGTAGATTTATTCACCAAGCCCTTCACTAAGATGAATATTATTCACTTACGGTCTCTTATTGGGGTGAGGTCTTCTACAACTGTCCATCTTCTTCGAGCTATGTAGTCCTTTTCTTCTTCTTCTTCTAGGACAGATGTGTTTGTATATGGGCACCTTATTAGGCCTTTACCTATCAGGCCCCATTGGCATATCTTTCTTAGTTGTTTAGGAGTGTCTTCCTCTTCCGTCTAACTCATCACAACTGCTACACCAGATGTGATGAAGGGGGGTGTTCGTGTGAGTTATCCTATGTGTCCTCCTCTCATGTTGGAGGGTCATCTCACATGGGTTAGGTTTAGGGTTTCATGTGTCTCCTGCACTAGGGTTACTCAACACCCTATATGTCCCCCTTTTCTTTTCATGGATGAGCATGCCAAGACACCCGCTGTCTTGTTCTTTATGCTAAAAGCTTTGTTTTATTATGCAATTTTTTATTCAGTGTTCTTGATTGATTCTTTAATGTGATTACGAGAGCTATGTGGTTTCAGCGTGATGCAACGTCTTTGTGTGCACGTTTCCGATACATCCTTTCAAACTCTTTCACGAGTTTGTGTTTGTAAATTAATTTTTAGGGATTAATGACCACACTTTGCATTAATTTTTGGAATTATTTTAATGATGTACTTATTAAAAGGGTTTTAGGCTCACATGGGAACCCTGGGTGGACCCCACACCTCACCTGGGCCAAAATTTTCCAAACCCGAAATTGGGTTGATTTTGGGCAGTTTTACGGACCCGTTTTCGTTTGGGCGTTCCCTTACAATAAAATGAGCCTTAATACCCTACCTCCATCTGTCACGGGGTTTAATTATTTTCCAGGCGAGAGGAGTTTTCCCTCCCTTTGTACCTCCCTCTTTGGTCACATTCATGTAAGGGTATGGATTAGTGGTTCTTTTATATTAAAAGTTGCACAAGATTGTTTTGTTATCATTTAGAGTAATTGGGAGATTAGGGCTAGCAATCCATTTCTCATTTCTCTCTTGTATCTGTGGCATAGTTGGACCTCCTTGAGGAGGAGGAGGGGTGACACTGTAACCCCTCATTGTTGATTATTTTTTTGCTTGCTCCTCTTGAAATTCACCCTCATGTGTAGAAAAGAAGATATCTTTTTTTGGGGACTAGTGCGGGAGTCGGGGGATGTGGAGCAGAGTTTTGTTGGGTCAGAGTGGAATAATTGCAGTTGGGAAACTTATCCTTTGTTTCTTTTAAGAAGTCCATGATTCAACACTATCTAATGTCAAGTCTCCATCTCACACCCACAACCATTCTCCACATTAACTTTGAAAAGATGTCCTATCAATGAACCAAAATATAGTCTCTTTTTACTTCTTTCTTCACCAATCAAACCCCAAACACGTCGCACGAAACCATCCAGACTGTTCTAGAACCTCATGTGAGGTGTTCCTAGGCATCAAACCCCTTTATTATGTGAGCTTAATGAGAATTTTCTCCCTTTATATGGGAATGTTTTAGAAACAGAGAATGAACACACCCATTCTTGGAATCAAGATTAAGAACTAATCCTAGTCTAGTGCACAGAACCTGGAATAACATGATGATAAAGAACCCCAGTATTACACCCATGGAACATAAAATAAATGCACAGATCAAAATCCATCCTATAGATGTTAAGAACCATTCCATTATAGCCATTCATCAAATTATAGTAGCCAATAATACATCAAAAGAGTTCCATGGATGGAAAAATTACATCAGCAGAGCTCTAACATGATCTCCATATTTTCTTCATTACAGAGCTTCGAATGACATATTACCCATTTTCACTAGATATATATATGTTATCTCTCTCTCTCTCTCACTTTCCCTCTCTCTCTCATGGCATGGAAGACCATCCAAAATGAGGAACTCGAAGGAATATCTTCTAACCTCTCATTATTACAAGAGAATTCTTGAAGGAATCTTTCATGATTTCCCTACCACTACCCAAGAGCATCTAAATGTCATCATGATCTCCTCAATCAAGTATCTCTTAGCATGAAAGTACCAACTAATCCATAACAAACTCGGCTCCTTATCCTTTCATGATAACCGTATTGATTCTTAGGAATATCCTTTTCTTGAGTTTTAAGTCTCCATAGTTTATCCATAACTGTATTTGGTCACTTTTCCATACATTCCCTAAATGTATCTTTACCCTTTTTCCAAAACCCACTAAGTCCCAAATCCATCTTTCCTAGGCATGGTCCCTCACGCAACCCCAAAATATACTTCCATGCATGTCGTCGTGCCCTAATTTCTGCACGCCACAAAGCTTCACACCTTAGGTACTTAGTTAATTTAGGCATCAACAGAATTCCTATAAGTGATAACTCATATTTACTTTGGTGTTGAGGTCTATGTTGAGAGATTGGGTCATGTTTAGTCTATGTAGAATGTTTGGTTGGACACTGTTTGTTGTTCGATAACATATCTATATGATATATGTTTTTATGCAACAATAATACACATATATGTGCATCTAGTCACCAGATTCATCAATTCTACTTTATCATACATTCATGGCCAAGACAAGAAGAAATGTAAAATTTAATTATTAAGTGTATAATCTAATTTGAAATAAAGCACTAAATAAACCAACACAAAAAAAAACCTCACAACAAGCTACTTTTAAATGTACTACATAAATTATGGGTGAAAATGTTTATTTTCTACCAAAGTTATGGTGTTCTTTAGAAAACTAAGTGCACAAAATATTATGGACTAATATATTTTTTTACAAAGACTTTGGTAGCCAAAACTAAACGTATATTTTTATGTCTTGGATATAAATAAATAGAAAACATATGTGTCATACCATTTTATTTAAAGGAATACATAATGCATATAAATAAATATAAATTTGATTACATAAATTAAAGAAACCAAATTTCAAAGAAATTTTACCTGAACCAAACACACCCTCCATGTTGTAACCATGCATTTTGTGAAGTGATGGACAAGAATAACATGTGTATTTAGTGAACACATAATGTTCATAAGTGTTGTCTATTTTTACAAATACATGTGGACAATCAATATTATGTGGAAGGTAATAAATCAACTGCAATCTCACATCTATAAGCAACGACGTATGTATCCACATATATGGAAATATTTAGTATTTTATTCATTGTAACCTAACCTTTATTGATAAATTAATGTAGACACAACAAAATTATTAGTTAATATTGATTATTAGGAAAGAAGGACTCGTTAATGAATTTTTTTGAATGCACATATAGGATTTATATTATGACATACATAAAATAATTCCATATCGAAACATCTTGCCAAGACACCATTTTTTTCATATGAAAATGGAATATTTTCTATTGTCAATATTAGGAGTGAATTTAGCTAATGGTGTATCACTTTGTTATTGAGACTATAAAATATTTCTCAAATAATAGTTGGTTAATGTCTATTCTATAGAATTTGTAGTCCGTTAGGTTAAGGTAACTGAAGATAGAAATTACTAAGTGTGTTTTTGAAATACCTCTAAGTACATAAACTATCACATGTTTGTTGAGTTGTGGAGCTCAATTAATTTGGATTAGCATGCAATATGAAACTTGTTGGAAAACACAATAACCGACATTAGTTATGGAGGGACCGGCATCAGTCACCTATGACCGTCATCACTTAGGGCTAACCGGCATCAGTTACATGTGTATGGATATTTTAATTAACTCACAATAATTTGATCTATTTTTAGTATTAAAGTAGATCTATTGATTGTAATTTCATGGCTAAGTGACCTAAATTTGTATACGCCTGTATAAGCATGAAAGTTAGTGTTTAGAAAAAAATAATTAACAAGAACTTGCAAAATTTGATGATTATTATGAGAATAATTTTGAGAGAGAGAATTCTTGGTGAAGAAGAATTTTTTTGAGAGTAAGACAATATTGTACATCACAAAGGTGTGGAATATTGTAAATATTCATTTTATATCTTGTGAAATATTTGGATAATAGATTGGATTTTTTCTTGGTGGACATAGCTCAGACTAGGTGAACCACGTTAAATCTGGTGTTTATTTTTATCTCTTGGAATATATATTCTTCTGATAGAATATCCACTTTTATTTGCATGTATGCTTAGATCTGATGTATTATCTGTACAACCGGTGTGTTAACCCCAACAACTGGTATCAAATATTTATTTGAGGCTTTTGTGTGTTGACAGATTTACTCATAGAGGGTTTTATGATTGATTTGGAGCTATATCAATGACAAAATAATACAAATACAAGGTAGAGAAGTTTGACTACTAAAATTATCAATTATGGAAGATGCAGATTAAGGATTATCTATATCAAAGATATTTGTATTTGCCATTGAATGAGAATTCTAAACCTACAAAGATGACTAATTAAGAATGGAATATTCTTGACATAAAGGCTTTGGGATCTATAAGATTGATCTTGACAAAATCCGTGGCTTCCACTATTACATAAGCAACTTTTATGGTAGTGTTAATGAAATATCTTGCTAATTTATATGAAAAACCTAGTTCTTAAAATAAATTTTATTTGATGAAGAAACTATTTATTTCTAGCATGCATGAAGGTGGATTTGCATCTAGTCATTTCAATGATTTCAGATCTATTGTAATTTAGTTAAAATCAATTGATATACCATTTGATGATGAAGTGAAAGAACTTTTTTTATTATGTTATTTTCTTGATATTTGGGATAACTTGGTAATGGATGTTAGTAAGACATTAGATTGCTAATAATATTTTTAAGTTTGATGATGTGGTTAGTATAATCTTGAATGAAAAAATTCATAGGAAGAGTACAGGGGAATCATCATCTAGTAATGCTTTGAATGTAGAAAGTAGGGGCTGGCAGAAGGTGAGATCCAAGAGTAAGAGTAATGGAAAATCAAAGTCAAGGGATAATAGATCTAAATCTAGAGGTAAGGGAATTACTTGTTGGAACTGTGAAAGAAAATACATGCAAAGAAGATTGTTTGTCAATGGATAAAGAGAATCAAAAACCAAACAAAGGCAGAGAAGTAAACATTGCTGCAACAGAGGTAATGAAATATGATCTTATTATTTCTTTAGATAATAGAATTGATTCATGAGTTTTAGAATCAGAAGCTTCTTTCCATGTAACCCATAATAAGGGTTATTTCAGAAATTATGTCCAGGGAAATTTTGGGCATGTTTACTTGGGTGATGATGAATTTTGTAGTATTACTGTAAAGGAGAAGTTAATCTAAAATTGCAGAATGGAAATATATGGGTATTTAAATATGTGAGGCATGTGCCAAGCCTCAGAAGGAATTTTATTTTTGCAAGGAACTAGTTGAAGTTGGTTACATGGTTACATTTACAAGAGACTCTTGGAAAGTAACCAAGGGTTATTTTGTTGTGGAAATAGGTAAGAAGGTAGGAAAGTTATATTTATCTACCTTTGTTACTCATTTCCTTTTCTACATTATCTACTTCAGATTCAGATGCATGTATGTGGCATAATCGGTTGAGCCATATGAGTCAAAAAGGAATGCATATCTTATAGGCTAAGGGTGAGTTATCAGATTTGAAAGATCAAGATATTGATTTCTGTGAGCATTGTGGTTTTGGAAAGTAAAAGAGAGTGAGATTTCTCAAAGTTGGGGAAACTAAGGAGTAGAAATTGGATCTTGACACTTAGATGTTTGGGGACCAAGTCAGGTAGGTTCTCATGGAGGATGTAGTGCCCACTTCCCTTTGACAATTTGTAGTGCCCACACTTTTATAGCTCAATTACTTTTTTCTCATTACTCATAGACATGTTTTGATAGAGATTTGTTATATTTCAGACATCACATTAGGAGATTTGATCTAATTAGGCATGTATGGACTTTTAAGCGTATACGCCAATTTAGCTTGATTATTATATTGTCACATTATCTTATGATGTTATGGATACTAATTGGTATGATTTTGTTTTGGAATGTATTTATATTGATGAATACTCAGGTTGTTACATGTTGGGATTCTATGGATACATGTCACTTTATCATTATGACTAACCTATGGTGAATTGTGTATAATTGTGTACGTTATCGCATTTCTGTTTCCAGAGAGATGATATGTTAGTTTATAATTCATTGATATATTATTTAGTAGTTAATTCACATTTTATTGGACATGTGTGTTTAATTCGTGCAATGAGTGTGTAGGTGACAGGTCACAGGAGAACGTGGGACTCAGGCCTTAGCATTAGCACAAGCATCCCATGGGGCTAAGTCCTAGCCGTGTTTATTTCTTGAGGCCTTAGCATTAGGATTATTGTTTGGGCACCATGGGTGACCCTCATTTGTAATGTATTATGTCTTGTAATTATTAATTTTGCTTAGGGTGCCTAGTGTTATTGTGATTTATCCTATGTGTCCTCTCATGTTGGAGGGTCATCTCACATGGGTTAGGTTTAGGGTTTTATGTGTGTCCTGCACTAGGGTTACTCAGCACCCTATATGTCCCCCTTTTCTTTTCATTTATGAGCATGCCAAGACACTCCGCTGTCTTTTTCTTATGAACAAGCTTTGTTGTGATATGCAAGTTTATTCAGTTATTGATCGATTCTTACTTGTGATTACATTAGAGCTATTTCGATACAACTTGAGTGTAACTTCTTTGTGGTGCATATTTTCCGATATGATCTGTCAACTCTTTCATGGTATCAGAGCTACGATCTAGTAAACGTGCACTTGTTTTTAGTTGTGATTACTCTTGTTTTTCGTTCCTTGTGCAAGATTTTCGATGTTGATATTCTATCCTTTCTTGCTAACGCATCTTTTAACAAAGTGTTCTTCGAAAAAAAATTTATGTTTCTTTGAGTAGGTATCACCTTGAATTCTTTTCATAGTTTCTACAACAAAACAAGAGGTTTTCTGGTCTTTTTTCAAAAAAAAAACTAGTTCCTTTTTTTCTCTCTCTTTGTTGCTGTGTTTTTTATTTTTTTCACAGCTACAGGTTTTTTTTGGGTCATTACCAGGTGGAGGATCTCTGTTGTGCTATGTGTGGTTTCTCATGTGTTATGTGTGTTTACTCCACTCGTTAGCCATGGCCTACAATTCCAAACCTATCCCTGTGTTTTTCTTTAGCTGTGGACTGTTCTCTAACATGGACTGCGCCTTTTCACCATGGATTGTCAGCTTTGGATTGTTCTTAAGCTTGTGGACTGCACCTTTCAGCCGTGGACTATCACCTTGGATGTTTGTTCGTGGATTTTTTTGTTTTACTTCAGGTGCCCACCCATACATGGATATCCTTGTTTGCTCTACTACGGCCAACGGCCTCTCTGCCCTACCCCTGTGTGGTTCTCCCTGCCGTGACCTAGCCTGCCTCATGCTCTGTGCAAACATTTTTTGGTTTCATCGTTTCCTTTGTCGGCTGCCGCCAAAATTCATGGAGGTTAGTCATCCATTGGGTAAGTTTCTTAATTTTTTCATTCTTTTTGTACGTTTTTTAAAACGCATTCTTTTTAATCCTTAAAAATCTCTTTTTTGAAAACTATGGCCTTGTACAAAAATCTTTCCTTATTTACAAATCTTCCTTTTAGTCAAATCACATTCTTTCTAAGTTTTTGTAAATATTGAAAAGTGCTCCTTTTTTGTACGTGTTTCAAAAATAGATGCTTTTTCCAAATTCTTTTTTTCAAATAGATTTTTTTTTAAATTCATATGCTTTTTCACTTATGGTAAGATTTTAATAAGATCTAACTTAAATTAAATTTAATAGATCTTGTTTTAAAAAAATAAAAATTAGCTTTTAATTAGATCTAATTTTTCCATCTTAATTATTTTTGTAATTAATTAGATTTAATTTAATTAAATCTATTTTTCTATTAATTACACCTTATCGGCATCTAAATATTTTTTTGTCATTTTTTAAAAATCTCCAATAGCTCTAAAATAGTAACATTGGGCATTTCTAAATGCTAAAATTTAGGAGTTATTGGCGTTTTTTTTTCTCTAATCATGCGTTCAAGTGTGTAGTCACACTTCGTGCACCTCTTTGCCTTCCAAGCTCTTTTCCGGCATTTTTGAAGGCTATCTGAACTCCTTGAGTTCCCAAACCTTGTATTTCACCCTCATTTTTGCTTGCGACTAGTGAGCGCGTCTACCACAGTCTGCAGTAAGGGGGTTTTATTTTACAACGTGAGACATTTTTTTTCACCACCAGGGTTGGCTTTCACCTCCTTTCTATTTTTTTGCTTGTTCTTGTTACCGGTGTCCTTTTTTGTTGCGCTCCACAAAACACTGTTTTGGTCTCCTCTCTTGCACGTCATTACGCTGATCGCAAAATGAGTTACCAAGTCTTTCAAACCGCACGCATGGACTTGATTGTAATCAACGCACTAAACTATAAAGTGCCGAAAGGAAGGGGGTTGTTCTGGATGGCTATGTTTCTTTTCTACTTTTCTTTCTCTCTCACCTATGGATGCACTTTCAATACCTTTGCTTACGCTGTTCAACTTTTTCGAATGGAGATCAAAAATAATAATGAAACTAAGGGGTTAAGGGTTATTCTGCATCACCATGGGAACTGAGACTGAACCATACGACGAACCTAAAAAATTTGAAGTGGTTTAAACCGTAGTGATGAAGCTTTAGGTCTTCTTTGCATGTTCGTTTCTCCTGACTTTCTCTTCCACATTAAGGCCTATGAAACACCTAAATCTGCATGGAAAATGCTAGATGCGATGTTTGGACACCTAGATGACATGAGAGCACATGAGTTGGAAAATGAACTACTAGGGTTAAATCCTAGTGACTTTGAAAACCTACAAGCTTTCTTCTCAAAATTTGTCCACATTAGATTATTGTTAAAAGGATGTCAAGTAGAAAAGAAAGATTTTCAACTAATCTTGTCGATTCTCTCTAAGCTAGGTTCCGAATATTCTGTCTTCGTGTCAAGTTTCTACGCTACAAAAGCTGCTTTGGGTGATACTTGGACTATGCCCTCCTTTGACTATTTTTTGTCCTAACTCATTCGAGAACATGACAAACTCATTCAAATGGGGTCTCTCAAGTGCAAGTCACATGTCCTTGTAGCAAGTACTAGTAAGGGAAAGAAGACTGAAAAGAAGAAAGAAACAAAGGATCAACCTAAGAAAGAAACCAAGACCAAACCTAAAAATGACACAAACACTTTGACTTCTGAGCCTAAGGCACAGAAAAGAAAGTATATGTGTTCCTATTGCAAGACGTTTGGTCACGACAAGCAACACTATTTTAAGAAACAGATTGATCACCTATCTCATTTACTTGAGAAGAATAAAATAAGTGTTCCAGAATCCATAAAAAAAAGTGCTCCGAAGGCCGAGTCTTCTGCTACAAAAGGTGCTAAAAATGATAAGAAGAAAGGAAAAGCCCTTATAGCCAGAGTTACTCCTTCATCGACATGGATTATAGATTTCGGTGCCTCACACCACATGGGTTCTTTGCATGTTGATTTTTGCAACATCGAACCTTGTGGAATGTCCCAAATCACGATGGGTAATGACACGACAGTGTCGGTTTCTGGTAGTGGATCGGTAGAGATGAATGGGGGAAAATTTAACCAAGTGTTAAGTGTTATTGATCTCTCTACCAATATCCTATCAGTCTACCAAATTACTCACCTTGGTGAAGGAATGCGAGTAGAATTTGGTCCTAACTTGGTGATTATTTGTGAGCTTAAAAATGACACTACAATGGCTGAGGGAAAGGCATATCACCGTGCATGGTTGTACACCTTCTCCCACTTTACTTCTGATTCTACGCCCACTGCCTTTCTCACTCATGAAAATGAGGTTAGTAATCTATGGCATGAGCATTTTGGACATCTAAATTATCGCTACCATGAACAATTGAGCCAAAACGAAATGGTCAATAGGTTGCCTCGCATCAAGTTTTCTAAGGGTCTTTGTGAGGGTTGTACCCTTAGAAAGCATCCTAGAAAGAACTTTGACAAAGGAAAATCTTGGAGAGCCACTCGTCCTTTGGATCTCATTCCTAGCGATGTTTCTGGTCCATTTCCCTCTCCTTCGTTTACTAGAGCTCTTTATGTGTTAACCTTCATTGATGACTATTCGTGATATACTTGGGTATATTTTCTTAAGCTTAAGTTTGAAGTCTTTGAACATTTTTAGGACTTTAAGGATCTTGCTGAGAAATAGGTAGAACGATCTATCAAGGTTCTTCGAACCGACAATGGAGGTGAATATGTAAACAATAGGTTCATGGATTTCTATACTTCTTAAGGGATCTCTTTGCAGCATACAGTTGCTTATAGCCCTTCACAGAATGGAGTTGTAGAAAGAAAGAACCATACTCTTAAGGAGATGGCCACTTGTATGATTCACTCGAAGTCTCTTCCTCCGCAATATTGGGCTGAAGCAGTGAATTGTGTAAATTACATTCAGAACCATGTTCCACATAAGGCAGTAAGAGGGATGACACACTTTGAAGCCTGGTTTGGAATTTTCAAGTCTTCCAATCTAAGGCTATGGCTCAGATTCCCAAGAAGAAATGCAAGGCCTTGGAACCACAATCCAAACCTTGTATCTTTGCAGGGTATCCTGATGGTGTGAAGGGTTATCGATCGATGAATCCTACTTCTCATGAGTTGTATATTGAGAGAAGTGTTAAGTTTGATGAGTCTTCTTCAACTTATACTTCTCCACCTATAGAGGTTCTTCAGCTCACTGATTCTGATTTTGACTCATCAAATGATGATACTGTTGAGCGTTCTCCTCTTCCTGATCCTCGCAACCAATAGACGTTTGAGTCTTATAATTCTGAAATTAGTGATGACGAGGACTATTTCCCTTCCCACTCGAGTGAATAATATTTTGACTCTGAGCCTGATCCTCCTGGTCCCCTTTGGGCTAGGAAAACATTGTAAAGTGCTGGAGATTTAGTTGGAAATACTTCAGATATGAGACGTACTCACTCAGATTTCATTGGACCCCACTCTTTCTTCACCTCTACTTCTGATCCACAGTATTTTTGTGAGGCTTTTGGTATTCCTGAGTGGGATTCTACCATGGATGAGGAGTATTCCTCTCTCATGAAGAACGTTACTTGGGATCTCACCACTCTTTCTAAAGGAAGAAAAATAGTTCGGTGTAAGTGGGTGTTCCGAACAAAGTATGGAGTAGATGGAGAAGTCAAAAAGTTTAAAGCACAATTAGTGCTAATGGTTTCTCCCAGATAGATGGGGTTGATTATACAGAAACCTTTTCTCCAGTTACGAACATGACTTCTATTCGATTGACCCTAACCATTACCGCAGTGAATGGATGGAAAGTCCATCAAATGGGCGTTAAGAGTGCCTTCCTTCATGGTGGCCTAGAGGAAGAGATCTATATGGAGCAACCTCTGGGTTATGTCCAAGATTCCTCCCTTATTTATAAGTTAAAGAAGTCTCTTTATGGCCTTAAACAAGCCCCTCAGGCTTGGTATGCCAAGATGGACTCCTTCTTACTCACATCAGGGTTTACTAGGTGTCACTCTGATCCAAATGTTTATATTCTATGGTAAGATGACTCCATACTCATTATTGTTCTATATGTTGATGACTTGTTGATCACAGGAAGCTCTTCCTTTATTATTGATTCTATAAAGATCACCTTAGCTAACAAGTTTTCCATGACTGAATTAGGTCTCCTTCATTATTTCCTAGGGATCCAGATTTCACAATCTGACTAGGGAATCTTGATTTCGCAACCTAAGTATGCCCTTGATTTGCTAGCTCGGTTTTAGATGTCCAATTGCAAGTCTTCTCCTACTCCTTTTCTTTCCGGGGTGAATTTGGTTTGAGATTGCTCTACTCCCTTGGTTGATGGTACTCTTTAACGAAAGTTGGTGGGGAGCTTGATTTACTTGACTCACACTCGACAAAATTTATCATATGCTATTGGTATCGTGTCCAAATTCATGCAAGAGCCACATGAGCTACATTGGAAAGTAGCTAAACGAATCCTTCACTATGTTTGTGGCACTTATACCAATGGCATTCACTATCATGGAAGATTTGATATTAACTTGATTGGATTCACAGATTCTGATCGGGCTGGTGAATTAGATCATCAGAAATCTACTTTTGGCTATAGTTTCTCTCTTGGTTCAGGGCCTATTAGTTGGTCTAGCAAGATGTAGAATGCAACTACGATATCATCTACAGAGGTAGAATACAAAGGAGCAATTAACACTGCCACAGAAGCTATTTGGCTACAGGGTATTCTGACAGAGTTTGGCATCCACTTTCGGTGGCCTACCATTATCTACTGTGATAACACGAGCACAATCTCTATCTACAGAAATCTAGTTCAACATTATTGGACGAAGCACATTGAGATTCATATGCACTTCGTATGGGAGCTTATTCATGATGGTATCATCAACATTCAGTACATTCAGACAGTTGATCAGATTGTAGATTTATTCACCAAGCCCTTCACTAAGATGAATATTATTCACTTACGGTCTCTTATTGGGGTGAGGTCTTCTACAACTGTCCATCTTCTTCGAGCTATGTAGTCCTTTTCTTCTTCTTCTTCTAGGAAGATTGTGTTTGTATATGGGCACCTTATTAGGCCTTTACCTATCAGGCCCCATTGGCATATCTTTCTTAGTTGTTTAGGAGTGTCTTCCTCTTCCGTCTAACTCATCACAACTGCTACACCAGATGTGATGAAGGGGGGTGTTCGTGTGAGTTATCCTATGTGTCCTCCTCTCATGTTGGAGGGTCATCTCACATGGGTTAGGTTTAGGGTTTCATGTGTCTCCTGCACTAGGGTTACTCAACACCCTATATGTCCCCCTTTTCTTTTCATTTATGAGCATGCCAAGACACTCCGCTGTCTTTTTCTTATGAAAAAGCTTTGTTTTATTATGCAATTTTATTCAGTTATTGATTGATTCTTAATTGTGATTACGTTAGAGCTATTTTGTTTCAGCTTGAGTGCAACTTCTTTGTGGTGCACAGTTTCCGATACGATCCTTCAACTCTTTCACTTAGTTTGTGTTGTAAATTAATTTTAGGGAATTAATGACCACACTTGCATTAATTTTTGAATTATTTTAATGATGTACTTAATTAAAAGGGTTTAGGCTCACATGTGAACCCTTGGGTGGACCCCACACCCTCTATCCTTGTGCCAAATTTTCCAAACCCGAAATTGGGTTATTTTGGGCATTTTTAAGGACCCCTTTTTAGTTTGGGAGTTCCCTTAACATGAAAATGAGCCCTTAGACCCTACCTAATAGGTAGGGGTGATTATTTCCAAGGCTAGAGGGAGTTTTCCCTCCCTTTTTACCTCCTCTTTGGTCACATTCATGTAAGGGGTATGGATTAGTGTGCTTTATTAAAAGTTGCACAAGATTGTTTTGTTATCATTTAGAGTAATTTGGGAGATGAGGGCTAAAATCCATTTTATCATTTCTCTCTTTTATCTTTGGCATAGTTGACCTTGAAGGAGGAGAGGGGTGACACATGTAACCCCCTCATTTGTGATTATTTTTGCTTGCTCCTCTTGAAATTCACCCTCATGGGAAAAGAAGAGATCTTTTTTTGGGGAGCTATTGCTTGGAGTCTTGTGGATTTGGAGCTAGAGTTTGCTTGGGTCAAGAAGTGGAAGAGATTGAAGTTTGGAGAGATTTTCTTTAAGGTAGGCTTCTTGAACTTTATTGTGTTTGTTATATCATGCTTGACATTAGTTGTTTACTTGGAAATGTTTTTGTTGTTTATTTGATTTTGCTCCCTCCATCATATGGCATGATGGAGTTTTGGATTTGTGGGGGAAGAGAGGGGAATTTTCCCTCTCAATCCTTATAGGCTTGATGGGCAAGCCTTGTAGGATTTATTTACTCCCCTCAAATGGTTTGAGGTGGGGAAGGTTGTTCATTTGGCTTGAACCTCCTTCCCCATTCTTGGTAAGAAAACCCCTTTAGGGTTTTAAAATCCTTCTAAGAAGGATTAGTGAAAGGGTGGAGGAATAATGAGGGCTTGAATGAAAATTGGAGAAATAAGTAGGGTATGGAGATCTTGTTTTCTACAAATGATGATGGTTGCAAACTTTGGAGAACTTTCTTTTCTCTTTTCCTTTTTTGAGGTAGAACATGGTTTCTCCTCTTGTTCATCTTTGTAAAATTTGGAGTCTTGTCTTTTCCATTGCCTTGTTTTTTTATGAATGTAATGTTATTTGTCACCCTCACTCTTGTGCATAGTTATGGATATTTTTCTTCTTTCCCATGGGCTTGGGGGAGGCTAGCATGCATCCCAATCTTGGGAAAAGCATGTAATGATGCCTATGGTTGGGTGGCAAAGCAAGCTTCTTCTCCTTGTATGGAATTCCTTGAAGGCATTTGAAGTGGGATCTCAAAGTTGGATGTTGGTTGGAGCTCTTGGTCATCTTCATTTTATTGTGGATATTACCTCATTGAAACCCTTTTTGGGATATGGCTTGTGAAATACTTCATCTTTATTGTAATTCCTCTCCTTTTTGTATTGGGAAAAATCACTTGTAGGATAGGTGTATCGTTTGTAGTTGAACACCTTCTTTAAACTTGGGAAGGAGTTGTTGGGTTTTATACTTATGTATTTTAGCATGATTTTGAAATATGAAATATTGAGATGTTTTGCAAAAGAGATCGTGTAAAATATTTATATTTCTTCCACATGCCTTGTCTTTGAATATCATTTTGATAAATAAAGGTTATTTATTGGAAATATATTATTACAAAAGAAATCATCTTACCTTTTTGAGAGCCTCAATCGTTTTAAAAAAAAGTAAAAAAGAAATAAACTCTTAGTATTGCATTTGAAAAGAAAGTATTCCCTCTTGGTTTGTTTTGTTGTAATATCAATGATTGGAATAAGAGTAGTCTTGACTTCTTCCATGTAAAGTTTAATAATTTGCTCTCTTTAAGGAATCATATTAGAATAAGTAATATTTTTTTGAAAAATTTCCAAGTTAGAAATAAGTTTCTCATCTTAGTGGAAAATACTTGTTTTCATTCTTTTTATTTATACAAAATAGGTGAAATAATTAACCTAAATAGTTATTGAAAAACGTTTAAGACTCTCAATTCACTAAGTTAACAAATTTAAATTTGTTATTTTGTATACTGAAATATTCCTTCCTTACCATTGTGCACAAGGTATTCATATTCAGAATTCTTTCAAATTAGTGCTATTTTCAAATGCAACTGTAGTATGGTTAAGGAAAGTCCTAGTTTAATTGTTATGTTGATATAGTATTTATTGCAGATTTATATAGATATACGAAAAATATATACATATATATAATTTGTATTCCATAATATATACCATAATATATATATATTATACTCATTATAGGTATTAATAAACTTAAAATCAAACTAACATTGTTTTTTTTTTAAGTTTCATAAAAAATAATAATAATAAACAACAAAAGGGGGAGGACGGAACCCCTCCCCCCACCTGCACCTGTTCCCCATTTACACAACCACGCTACCCTCACCCTGACCCTCTTCCGTACCACCCCCTCCAACAACACCACTGCAACCTACCGCCCCCCACGCCCGCACCACTATACACAACCATGGCTACTCCCGAACCTGTCCCACGCGCACCACCCACGACCTGCTTCAACCCACTGTTTTTCCTTTCCCTGTGCCATTTCCCCCTCTCTCCCGATCTTCTTCCTCCATAATTTTTCAAAAAAAACTTTATATAAATATATATGTGTATCAAAAAAAAAGAAAAAAAGAAACATCTCTTGTTATGGTTTGAATCTCTAAAAAAAAAATGTAATGTTGGTTTAATAATAAAAGAAAAATCCCCATAGATCCTCTAACACAACCTGCGAATACGAGAACAAAATAAAATGAGAAAAGAAAAGGATAAAGATATGCTAGGGAAAGTTCAGGGTAATGTGAGATCTAGGACTGAGATTGATTCAATCCTAGGATCCATAAGTTACCCTACTCACTTTCTAGTAATGGGAAATATAGTGGGAATGAAAATTAAATAAAAGGGGTGTGTGGACAATTAAAAATAAAGGGGAGACTAAATTAACTAAAAAGGATGTGTAAACTTAATAAAAATTGTGTTTTCAGTTGATACTATTAGAATGAAATAAGTAAGCTTGGTTGGGCTAACATTTAGGTAACTTTAGAAATTAATATTTAATATGAATTAAATATTAATGAAACAGGTTAAGTAGAGCATTAGTTCACTATAAAAAAAAATCACTCATTGGCCTGGTTTTTCCGGTGTCCCAAGGCGGGGAAAGACATTTGGTATCGGAGTGGGGTTCGCACACGCGGACACTCTAGGTAATCAGTCAACTAGTCAACAATATTTGTAATAACATTAGAATAAATAAATAAATAAAATAATTAAAAAATTTCACAACCATTTAATCATAATTTAATAACCTCTTCGCCACCTCATGTACAGGATGACACCCAAGAGGGGACGATTAGCTAGAGACTTGGGGCATAGTGCACCCATGTGGAAGCAGCCGGCACCCGAATTTGAACCTCATATATTAGAGGTCCTGCAACATATGATGGGTGTTGTGCAGAAGCATCTCCCACCACCACTGGAGGTGAGAGAGAAGATTCCATTAGGAGATGAGGAGCCGATAGGTGAGGATGTGCATTCAGAGCCACTAGAGCACGATACCCCAAGGCGGGAGAGGTCGCGTAGCCCTTCCATTCATCACGAGAGGGTAGCCTCGTACCATCATAGCCACTCACATAGTTTCAAGGGACCATTTGGGGATAGGCGACCCCTTTCACCTATTGGACTGCATCGCCAAGAGTGAGATACAAGCAGTGTGATTAGAGATCTTCTTCACTTGTAGCCACCTACTTACACCGGCTCTATAGATGGATTTGGGGCTGGGTCATGGCTCCTTATCTTGGATAGTTGCTTTGGGTTACACTCCTATGAGAGCAATGTTAAGGCAAGGTTCACCATACACCTCCTTCGAGATGCAGCAGGCATCTGGTGGAGGAAAGAGGAGCGGAAGCTCAATCTGACTCGAGAGATAGTGACCTGGGAGATGTTTGAGGAGCGATTTAGGGCTCGTTATATGTGAAAGCATTTTGTGCAGAAGAGGATCGATGAGTTTCATGACTTACGACAGGGATCTGGTTCCTAGATCTTCTGTAGTATGTGGAATACTTGCAAGATGATAAATTGCAAGTTAACAAGTTTATTCGAGGCCTTAATGTAGATATAGTAGGAGTATTCATGATGTTATCTCTCCCACACTTGAGAAGGTCGTTGAGAAGGCCTACTTAGCTGAGGAGAACAGGAGCAAGGCACATGAGCACTAAGATAGAAACAAGAGCAAGCTTCAAGATAGGATATAGGACTTTCAGAGTTAGAGGTCATGGGGTATAGCACCACCCCCTAGAGGAGGATTCTGGCCTTCGCCAGCAGCCACGAGGGCTCCACAGCACCTGTAACAGTAGACGCAACATCATGGCCACTAGCAGCAGAGAGCTAGAAAGACTCAGAGCTTTCAGAGAGGTGGAACTAGAGGAGGTTTTGGTGGAGCTAGAGGTAGGAGGCAGGGTACTCAGCAGGTACAACTAGCTCGCATGCAGCAGTCTGCTAGGGTTGGACCGACAGGATCAATGCACCAGATTACATGAGGGACTCCATCTCAGAGGGGTACAGGAGGATGTTTTATTTTTGGATATCCTGATCAATATGTGCGTATGTTCCTGTAAAAACCCAATACCATGGACACATAGAGGGCCGCTAGACCCGAGCAGATGGTGGGTGATGTAGGGCGTGCTCATCATGTATATGTAGTATTCAGCGGTTGACAACCGCCAGGCTGAGCATCAAGACACAATCATTGAGACGACATGTACTATCAGGGGTATTTCTATCTCAATACTTTTTGATTTAGGTGCTTCAGATTCTCTTATATCACCTTCTATAGTGGACCAGTGTGGGCTAGTAGTGGCTAGAAAACCAGATAGTAGGTAGGTTGAATTGGCCTCTGGGGCCAAACTCGCCATGGACTCATATGTGGAGAGTTACGTACTTGATTTAGGAGCCCTCTCCACTACACTTGACCTCTGAGTTATTCCTCTAGGATCTTATCAGGTAGTATTGGGTATGGATTGGCTCGAGGCTCATCGAGCTAAGGTGGATTGTAGAAATAAGGTCATTGAGTGTCAAGATGATCTTGGGAGTGCAGTTGTGATTTTTGGGATGAAGAGACTCAAGCAGAGCATGTGTAAGGGATGTCGGTTGTTTTCCATCACCATCAATGATCGATCAGATAGCACTCTAGAGCATTCACCCTTAAATGATCATGTAGTTTTGAGGGAGTATACCGATGTGTTTCCAGGTGAGCTTCCAAGGTTACCACCCCGCAGAGAGGTGGATTTCACCATCGATTTAGTACCTGGATCTGCACCAGTTTCTAGGGCACCCTATCAGATGACGACTCCAGATCTTGATGAGCTCAAGATTTAGTTAGAGGAGTTGTTAGATAAGGGTCTCATTCACCCTAGTGTATCTCCTTGGGGAGCATCGGTCATATTTTTGAAGAAGAAGGATGGTTCTCTTAGGCTTTGTGTTGACTTCAGATAGCTCAACAAAGTCACAATAAAGAACTGTTATCCACTCCCTAGGATTGATGAATTGTTTGATCAAATGTGGGGAGCGAGGGTGTTCTCGAAAATCGATCTCAAGTTAGGGTACCATCAGTTGCGCATATCAGATGTAGACATTCATAAGACAACATTTCACACACGTTAGGGGCAATATGAGTTCATAGTTGTTCCATTTGGATTGACTAATGCCCCAACTGTCTTCATGAGCCTCATGATTGGAGTATTTAGGACATTTATGGATCACTTTGTCTTAGTGTTCCTTGATGACATATTGATTTATTCTCGTTCCGAGGAGGAACACGAGGAGCATTTGAGGTAGGTACTTCAGGTTTTGAGAGAGCAAAAGTTGTATGGGAACTTGGAAAAATGTAGCTTCTTTCAGATAGAGATTCAATACTTGGGTCATATCATATCAGGTGAGGGTATCTCAGTAGATCCCTCTAAGATATAGGCTATTATGGACTAGATAACACCCACATGAGTTACTGAGGTGAGAATTTTTATGGGTTTAGCAGGTTATTACTACAGGTTTGTACAGGAATTTTCTAGGATTTGTCACCCTATTACTTCTCTTGAGAGAAAAGGCAAGAAGTTTGATTGGTCAGAAAAGTGTGAGCAGGCCTTTCAGTTGCTTAAGGAAAGGTTAAGCACGATGCCCATCTTAGAATTTCCTAACCCTACAGAGGATTTTTTTGTTTGTACCGATGCATGACTAAAGGGTTTGGGAGTAGTTCTTATGAAGGAGCATTGGGTTATTGCCTTTGAGTCTCGTAAACTTGAGAACTACGAGCTTAATTACCCTACTCATGACTTGGAGTTTGCAACAGTTTTTCATGCCCTTGTGCGTTGGTGACATTTCCTTTTGGGTAGACTTTTCATTTTGAGGACAGATCATCGTAGCCTATAGCATATCTTCTCACAGCCGAACCTTAATGCTCGTCAATGGTGTTGGATGGATTTTCTATGTGAGTATGACATGGAGGTGCAGTATATCAAAGGAAAGGAAAATGTTGTTGCAGATGCACTTAGTAGATGATGACATGTGCTTGCTTCTTTGACACTTCAGTTAGATTTGAGAAGTAGGATTCTTGAGCACCTTCTAGAGGACAAGTTTTATGAGGGAGCTAGATAGATGATGGAATCACAGGGTTCATTATAGGGCAGGTATTCAGGTTACATGTTAGAGACAGATGGTTTACTTTGGTTCCATAGGTGCATCTACGTACCTAAGTCAGGTGATCTACATAGCTTCATCCTCACAGAGGCTCATCGAGCCCCTTATGTAGTGCATCCAGGAGTAAAGAAAATGCACGCTGATCTGAGGGAGTTTTTGTTAGGATTTAATATCGTAGTGCTCACATATTTGAGCAAATATATATTTGTGATTATTATTATTAAATGTGTAATGTGTAAACAGTATATGGTTGGATTGTTATAGATTTTTTATTATAAACAAATCATAACAATATTGTTGTTTTGTGGTCACGTAGAATAGGAGTGTTGTTGAGAAACCTCCATATTTATAGGAAAGATTACTCCTATATATATGTTATTCTAAATACATGAAAGATCTGAAGAAGCTGAATATAATATCAAATTATTATTTCATGTGTGACAAGCCTATTATACCAATATTTGGTATCAGAGCATGGCGGATCCGTAAGGAAGAAGTGAGTTATCGTGTGAGAAAATGAATGTGCAAATTCTTGGTCACTATGATTATTAAAAGACGTATTGTTGAGTTGCACATCAAGGCGCCAGATCTAAGATCTAGCTATTCTATTCACGTATGAAAGATTACCTTATCAATGATATCCCTGTGAATAGTTTTTTCTTTTTAGGTACATAGATTTGTGAGGTTCGTTTATACTACTGCAATTCATGTGTTGATGTTTCTATCATTACCGTGTTTACATCTAGAGTTGTATTAGGATAAGGTCATACTGTATTGTATTGGATTTATATATTTTTGGATTGGAAACGCAAAAAGTGTGGAGGCGTGAATAAAGAAATGGGTATTTTGGTTGGGCGATCAGTTTTATTTTGATCCATTTTTCATTGCTTTGATTTGGTATTCAATTGGCCCTCCGTCAATTATTGAATCGAGCACTTTGGCCTGAGTTTGGTGAGCTCTCACTAGTCCACAACATCCATTCACGGGACAGCACAAATTGCGGGTGAAGAGATACGGTGGATCACTGTCAAGCAATTAAATTTGTATAGCTGTTTGTCACACATTTTCTCACCATTTCAAACCTGCGGTTTTCCCTTCAACATTGGATGCCCACACTAACAGATCACAAAGATTCGATGCATCAGATTTTTCTCCAATTTTGACACGTCTCCACGTGCAACTGAGCAGCAGAGTGGACAGTTTGATAGGAATTCGTGCATGGAAGATTTGATCAAACAGAAGTGAATATGTTGGCCGCTGCAAGTTCATTTTGATCCGGAGGTATTGAGGCCATGCATTTTTTCCAAGTTTGATATATTTTATTTATTAAAGTCAAGTGTCTCTACCAGTATAAAGATTTTTTTATTGTTTGATTTTGTGGAGTTTTAAAATGGAAAAGATAAATGTAATTGAAAGATTTGATGGTAAATACTTCCACACGTGGCAAGTACGAACCCAATTACAATTGATTAATAAAGACTTATGGGACATTGTCGAAGGAAAAATTAAAAAACCGAATGATGTAGATGAAGCAGCGAAATGGGAAAGTAAGGATCGGAAAGCAATAGCAATTATCGGCCTTGGTCTTTCCGATGCATATTTGCATCATATTGATCTAACCAAGTCATCTAATAACATTTGGGTGACATTGAACAAGTTATTTGGATCTCAAGCAGGTAGTGCAGCAATGGCACTGAAGCAAAAACTTTTTGGGCTAAAGATGGGAGAAAATGACAATATGGTTCAACATATCAGTAAGTTTCGATCCATTTTAAATCAATTAGCAGGAATAAAAGTAGAGGTAGATGGAGAAGATGCTAAAGCAATCTTACTAAATAGTTTGCCAAAAGAATATTCAAGTATTTTTTTTACTCTTAGTAAGATCAATCCTAGTTTGGAAAATTTAATTTCCTCTTTGATTGATGAGGAAGAAAAAATCAAAAGGTGTGTACCAGAACAAGAAACTGTCATGGTTGCAAACAATAAATCATCATTCTATAAAGGTAAAAAAAAATTTGTATCGTCAAAGACACGTCTTTTGTGTCATTACTGTAAACAACCAGGACATGGTTTTGTGAATTATAAGAAAAGAGCTCAAGATCTCTTAGATGATAAGTTGGAAAAAAAGGCTTTAGCTGCTGAAGAAGATTGGGATGATTATTCTAATCCTGCAAGTGACAATGAACCTATTAATTATTCAAGTGATGAAGATTATCTGTTTTGAGCATCTATTCTCATTTTGGAGGATGGAGGCAATAGAGGCAGGAGGACAATCGGCGTCCTCGAGTTCATCACTACCTCAGAGGCCGCAAACTGCTTTAGTGACATCTTTTTGTCTTGTGTGATGAATAAGAACAGATGAGCATCCCTGTTCCTGTGTGCAGTGCAGTGCTTGTGTGTCCCCCTTGATGATAATGATTTGTACCATTGATACTATTGCAGGAAGTGTTCTTGATCAGACTGATTTGATGGTTGATGTGAATTGGTTGAACGGTCCCAGTTCATGTATTCATCTAATAGGTTGAACGGTCCCTGGATGATGTAGTTCCCACAGTCAGTGTTAAGGATCGAGACCATGTGCAGGCTACGGAGCGGCATGTTGCTTAGTTGAAGATGGTGTTTTCCCTGTGTTCGCACTAAGGGGGGGAATGTTAGGATTTAATATCGTAGTGCTCACATATTTGAGCAAATATGTATTTGTGATTATTATTATTAAATGTGTAATGTGTAAACAGTATATGGTTGGATTGTTATAGATTTGTTATTATAAACAAATCATAACAATATTGTTGTTTTGTGGTCACGTAGAATAGGAGTGTTGTTTGAGACAGATGGTTTACTTCGGTTCCATCAGTGCATCTATGTACCTAAGTCAGGTGATTTACGTAGCTTCATCCTTACAGAAGCTCATCGAGCCCCGTATGTAACACACCCAGGAGTGAAGAAAATGCACGCTGATATGAGGGAGTTATATTATTGGCCATGGGTCTTTGATCGAGACATAGCAGATTGTTGTTACACGTTGCCTTGAGTGTTAGAGGGTCAAGGAAGAGCATTCTCATCTCACGTAGGACTATTACATCCTCATGATATTCCCAAGTGGAAATGGGATGTGATCTCAATGGATTTCATTGTCGAACTCCCTATGTCTTCTTATCATCATGATGCCATTATGGTCACTATGGATATGTTGATGAGGGTTGCGCACTTCTCACCAACCAAGGTCACCTATAATGCATAGGCCATCGCCAAATTGTTTATGGAGGACATTGTCAGGTTGCACGGGATTTCGAATACCATCATCAATGACAGGGATACCATCTATACTTCAGTTTTCTGGACTTCTTTTTAGGCCGCTCTGGGTACTCAGATTAATTTCAGTTCAGCATATCATCCAGAGATAGATGGACAGACAGAGATGGTCAATTAGGTGTTGGAGGACATGTTGAGGATGTATATGATGGACCAGTAGAGGAAATGGGAGGATTATTTGCATTTAGTCGAGTTTTCCTACAACAATAGCTATCATAGTTCCATTGGTATGGCTCCTTACCAGGCTTTGTATGGACAACCTTACAGGACACCTTTGAGTTGGGATAGATTAGATGAATGGATTATTCTGGGACCAGCTTACCTACATGATTTAGAGCAACATGTTGTTCTGATTAGACAACATCTTGAGAAGGCTAGAGCACACCAGAAGTCGTATGTAGACACCAAGATGATTGATCATCACTTCTCAGTGGGTGACAAATTCTTCTTGAGAGTTCGTCCGCATAAGAATCCAATCCATTTTGGAAAGCGTTCTAGGATATCACCTCATTTTTTGGGTCCTTTTGATATTTTAGAGTTCATCGGTCTAGTTGCCTATCTTCCTAGCTTTGCCACCACACCTTGCATGGGCCCATGATTTTTTCCATGTTTCTATACCAAAAAGATATGTACCAGATGTTTCTCATGTTTTAGATTGGTCGGACTTACAAGTAGAGGACAGAGGAAAATGGAGACTGGAGCCCATATGCATACTAGAGCACCAGAGGTTGGCCCTTTGGGTTCGAGACTTAGACCAAGTTAGAGTGCGATGCGACCGATACGATGAGACAATAGCTACCTAGGAGGATGCAACACCTTTGAGGGCTAGATATCCATATCTCTTTCAGTGACTTCTAAGAGGAAGTGTAATTTTAGTAGAGGGGGATGTAGTGCTCACACTTTCATAGCTCAGTTACTTATTTTTCCTCTTACTCTTAGACATGTTTTGGCAGGGATTTGATATATATATATTGGACTTTACATTAGGAGATTTGATATTATTAGGCATGTATGAACATTTAGGCGTATAGCGCCGATTTAGCTTGATTACTATGTTGTTTACATTATCTTATGATGTCATGGATACTAATTTATATGATGTTGTTTTGGAACGTAATTATATTGATGGATACTCAGTTTGTTGTATGTTGGGATTCTATGGATACATGTTAGTTTATCATTATGACTAACTTATGGTGAATTATGTATAGTTGTGCACGTTGTCACACTTTCAATTCCAGAAAGATGATATGTTAGTCTAGAATTCATTAATATCTTATTTAGTAGTTTATTTATACTTTATCAGATAGGTACATTTAATGTGTGTAATGGGTGTGCAGGTGACAGGTCACAGGAGAACGTGGGACTCAGGCCAGCTACGTAACTTTGCACAAGCAACCCACGGGGCTAAGTCCTAGCCGTGTTTATTGCTTGAGGCCTTAGCCTAGAATTATTGTTTTTAGCACCGTGGGTGACCCTCATTTGTAATGTAATATGTCTAGTAATTATTAATTTTGCTTAGGGTGTTTAGTTTGTGTTGTCCAACACTAGGTGTTTAGGGGAATTAATGACCCCACTTGCATTAAGTTTTCTAATTAGTCATAATGATGTACTTAATTCATGCAAAGGGTTTAGGGTCACATGTGAACCCTTGGGTGGGCTTATTTACCCACACATCTTTACCCTTGTGCCAAACGGATTTCCAAACCCGAAATTGGGTTATTTTAAAGGGCATAACAAGTTTTAGGGACCCCTTTTTAGTTTGGGAGTTCCCTTAACATGAAAATGAGCCCTTGGACCCTACATAATAGGTAGGGGGGTTTATTTCCAAGGCTAGAGGGATTTTTCCCTCCCTTTTTCCTCCTCTTTGGTCACATCCATGTAAGGGGTATGGATTAGTGTGCTTTGTTAAAAGTTGCAGCAAGAATTGTTTTGTTATCATTTAGAGTAATTTGGGAGATGGTAGGGCTAAAATCAGGCATTTTATCCTTTCTCTCATTTATCTTTGGCATCTTTGACCTTGAAGTAGGAGAGGGGTGACACATGTCACCCCCTCATTTGTGAGGATTTTTTCTTTCTCCTCTTCTAATTCCCCCTCATGGTTAAAGAAGAGAACTTTTTTTTTTGGAGCTATTTCTTAGAGTCATATGTGATTTAGAGCTAGAGTTTTCTTTGGTCAAGAAGTGGAAGAGATTGAAGTTTGGAGAGCCATTTTCTTTAAGGTAGGATTCTTGAACTTCTATTGTGTTTGTTATAACATGCTTGATATTAGTTGTTTTCTTTGAAATGCATTGTTGTTGCATGAAGATTCTTGGTTGTCCGTTTATTTCATATTTTGCTCCCTCCATCATATGGCATGATGAATGTTTTGGAGTTGTGGGGGAAGAGAGGGAAATTTTTCCCTCTCAATCATTATAGGCTTGATGGGAAAGCATTGTAGGATTTAGTTACTCCCCTCAAATGGCTCATGAGGTGGGGAAGGTTGTCATTTGACATGAACCTCCTTCCCCATTCTTGGTAAGGAAACCCTTTTGGGGTTTGAAAATCCTTCCAAGAAAGATTGGTGAAAGGGTGGAGGAAAAAGGAGGGCTTGAATGTAAATTGGAGAAATAAGGAGGGTATGGAGATCTTGTTTTCATAAGAAATACATGATGGTTGCTAAATTTTGAAGAACTTTCTTCTCTCTTAACCCCATTTTTGAGGTAGACAATGGTTTCTCCTCTTGTTCATCTTTCCTAAATTTGGTGTCTTGTCTTAGTCTTTGCCTTGTTTTTGTATGAATGTAATGTTGTTTGTCACCCTCACCCTTGTGCATAGTTATGGGTAGTTGTCCTCTTTCCCATGGGATTGAGGGAGGCTAGCATGCATCCTAATCTTGGGAGAGGCATGTAATGATGCCTATGGTTGGGTGGAAACTCAAGTTATTTTCTCCTTGTATGGAATTCCTTGGTGGGATCTCAAAGTTGGATGTTGGTTTGGAGCTCTTGGTCATCTTCATTTTATTGTGGATATTACCTCATTGAAACCCTTTTTCGGGATATGGCTTGTGAAATACTTCCTCTTTATTGTAAATTCCTCTCCTTTTTGTATTGGGAAAAAATCACTTGTAGGATAGGTGTATCATTTGTAGTTGAAAACCTTCTTTCAAATTGGGAAGGAGTTGTTGGGTTTTTCTCCTTATGTATTTTAGCATGATTTTTGAAATATGAAAATATTGAGGTGTTTTACAAAAGAGATCCTGTAAAAATATTTATATTTCTTCCACATGCCCTTGTCTTTGAATATCATTTTGATAAAGAAAGGTTATTTATTGGAAAATGTGTTATTACAAAAGAAATCATCTTACCTTGTTGAGAGCCTCATTTGTTTAAAAAAAAAAAGAAAAAAAAAAATAAACTCTTAGTTTTTTGCATTTGAAAAGAAAAGTATTCCCTCTTGGTTTGTTTTGTTGTAATATCAATTATTGGAATAAGGACTAGTCCTTGACTTCTTCCATGTTTAAGTTTAATGATTTTCTCTTTCTAAGGAATTATATTAGAATAAGTAATATTTTTTTGAAAAATTTCCTTTAGAAATAAGTTTTCTCATCTTAGTGGAAAAATACTTGTTTTCATTCTTTTTCTTTATACAAAAATAGGTGAAATAATTAACCTAAATAGTTTATTGAAAAACGTTTAAGACTCTCAATTCACTAAGTTAACAAATTTAAATATGTTATTTTATATACTGAAATAATCCTTCCTTACCATTGTGCACAAGGTATTCATATTCAGAATTCTTTCAAATTAGTGCTATTTTCAAATGCAACTGTAGTATGGTTAAGGAAAGTCTTAGTTTAATTGTTATGTTGATATAGTATTTATTGCAGATTTATATAGATATACTGAATATATATATATATATATATATATATATATATATAATATTATGTAATCTTATACACATATACAAATATGTAAATATATAGTAATATTTTAATAATATATATAATCATTTATATTAAAAAAGAAAAAGAAAAAATGTATTAAATTATATATATATATATATATAAATATATATATATATTAAGGGAAGAAGATAAATAATATATATATATATATATATATATACGTATTATAGGTATTAATAAACTTAAAACCAAACTAACATTGTTTATGTTTTTTAAGTTTCATAAAAAAAATAATAATAAACAACAAAAGGGAGAGGGTCGAACCCCTCCCCCCTACCTGTCCCTGTTCCCCCTTTACGATGCCACGTTGCCCTCACCCTAACCCTCTTCCACATCGCCCCCTCTCATGGCACCATTGCCAAACCCCTCCCCCCCAACTATGCCTGTTCCCCCTTTACGCAGCCACGCTACCCTCACCTTGACCATCTTCCGCATCCCCCCCGGTGCCCGCACCAATGTACAGAGTCGTGGCTGCCCCCGAACCTGTCCCACACGCACCACTCGCAGCCTGCTTCAACCTGTCTTTTTTCCTTTCCCTACACCGTTTCCCCCTCCACACTCCCCCTCTCTTCTGATCTGCTGCCTCCATCCTTTTACAAAACAAAAACTTATATAAATATATATGTGTATCAACAAAAAATAAAAATAAACCTCTCTTTTTATGGTTTGAATATCTCAAAAAAAATGCAATTCTGGTTTAATAATAAAATAAAAATCCCCATAGCTCCTCCCACACAACCTGGGAATAAGAGAACAAAATAAAATGAGAAAAAAAGGTTAGAAAAGAAAAGGATAAAGATATGCTAGGGAAAGTTTAGGGTAATGTCAGATCTAGGGCTGAGATTGATTCAATCCTAGGGCCCATAAGTTACCCTACTCACTTTCTAGTCATGGGAAATATAGGGGAAATGAGAATTAAATAAAAGGGGTGTGTGGACAATTAAAAATAAAGGGGATACTAAATTAACTAAAAAGGATGTGTAAACTTAATAAAAATTGTGATTTCAGTTGATACTATTAGAATGAAATAAGTAAGCTTGGTTGGGCTAGCGTTTAGGCAAATTTAGAAATTAATAATTAATATGAATTAATGATTTAATGATAAGGGTTAAGTAGAGCATTAGTTCACTATCAAAAAAAAATTCTGACTTATTGGCCTAGTTTTTCCGGTGCCCCGAGGTGGGGCACGACACAATTATTATATTTTGATCTCAATTAATTTTGGTTATATACATGGATGTTATTGTATCATTGTTTTTAGCATGATGATTAGACGATCGAGATACTTGAACATTATTGATGGATTTCAATTCATGGTATGATTTGTGTGGATTTATTAGAGAGACATTTTATATTGATGATGATGTGTTGTTGACATATTTATATATTTTTGACATTCAACATTTTTTCATATTGAGTAGGATTTAGCAGTGAACTAATCTTGTGATCTTATTGGTATTGATGAAATATAGAATTGAGATGTTGTTGGAATTTTAAAATAGTAACATTATTTTCCTAGATGATGATTTAATTTATGTATGGATGATTGTTGACTTATATGCATATATTTTATCTTGGATGTTTTGATGTGGCCATGAGGCCAAAGGAGGTATTGAGTGTTTTGTAGGTGATTATATCACAAATATACAAGGGGGATTGGAGACAAAACCACATGAAAAACTAGATGGATTCAAAAATGGACATTATGGCAACTTTTGTTATGTTGTGTGTGTTCTATTTGTTTTTAGGGGGTTCCCTTGGGGGGGATGACCTCCAATTGTGACCAAGGGGTTTGTGTGTTGTTCTTTTCTTTTCCTTTATTTAATTTTAGAGTATGTGATTTTATGGTGATGTAATTTCCTTTTATCATTAATTAATTTATGTGTCTAGATTAGTAAATTAATCATGTTACTAAACTAATAATGGATGGGAAAAAATAAGTCATTTATTAGATTAGATGGTTCTTTGGTTTGTGTTTATTTAGTTTAGTGTAAGTAACTTGAGTGTTGTACACTCTTCCTCACCTTGAAAATTCTTATTTGGCATTAAAGGAAAAATTTTGAAGCTTGTGGGACAAGTTAATCTTGTCCCACACCTCTTAATTTATTATACCAACCCTACCTATGGGTTTGGGGGTCAAAAATAGACCCCATTATGTGTTTTGGAAGGTAAAAGGTGAGTTTTAATTGCACTTTCTTACATGTGTTTATTTCTTTGTCCTAAAGGGTATGGGTTGGAGTGGTGTGTGTAAGAGGTTTGTCATACCTCTCAACCACCCATTTATTTTGCCTTGGAGTATGGGTTTGACTTGGGTGATGTGAGATGTAGAATAAATGATGTGGCATCCTACATGGAGCCACATCATCTTCCTCTTCCTCTTTTCTATTTATTGGAATTTTTTGGAAGTAAATGGGGTTACTTGCTTAGCTTTGGATCTTGGATTTTGGGGAGTGATTGCTTGTTTAAGTTGAAGGGAGCTTGGAGCTGTCTTGAGTTTGAAAGATTTTGGGACTTGCTTGAAAATTGGAGCTTTACCATGGTAAGGTAGGGTCTTGCACTCTTGTTTTCATCTTGTTTTCTTGTATGTTATGTGCTGTATGGATGTGTGTTCTTTCTTAAAGTGTTGGGTAGTGAAATTGACCTTAGGTTGTGTTGAGATAGTGAAACAGGGATGAAATATGTTGGGAGGCATAAGATATTATTTTTGTGTTGAGGAAGGAGTGGGTTTTTGATGCCCCGCCTTGTTCTATTTATTTATTTTTTGCATTGTGGGAGCCATAAGAGAGAGGGAGGAATAAGAGACATATTTTTGTTGTTATAGGGAGGCATAAGATATTTTTAGGTATATTGTGTTTTGAAGGATTTTAGATGTGAGAATCTAAACCCTTGGAAAGCACAATGGTATCCCCATATTCCTATCACTACTTGGCTTGTTTTAGAGCCATTATTTAGGGAAGTTATTGTTCTTAAAAATGAGTATTTGTAGTTATATTTTCTTTTTGTGTTGTTTCTTGAAAGTAAGTGTGGAATCATTATAGATTTTTCATGTGTTGGATCCATCCCTTATTGCTTTAGTGTTGGGGCTCAAGGTAAAATAAGAAGAATTGCTTCTTTTTTCCATTGGAGTTTTGGTTGGGTGGAGAGTGTTACCTCTCCCCCATTTTTTTGTCATGATCAAGTGAAGAGAATATGGAGCCTTGTTATATATTTGATTCTTGGAGCGTTAATAGAAGAAAAAATATATTTCATTATTTTTACCTTCCTTGTAAAATTCCCACTTTAAGTGGAAGATTTATTGTATTGATTTTTGGTTATTAACATTGTAATGTATGTGGAAACAAAAAAAAAATAGTGAGTTAAGTTTTTGTATAATGGAATTTAGATTGAAAGGAAAATGTTTAGTTCTTATTTTAAAACTATGAGAAATCTTGGTATAATTGCTTGTGAGAATGGTTACAAATTTTTAGTTTGTAAAAACAAAGAAATAGTATCTCCCATTGTATTACAAAACACATATGGTAGTGAAGGAAAGTATAGTTGTTCATTCCCTTATAGTGGTTGAGAGAAATTTTAAGCTTTATATGTGTACATGGAAAGAAACTAAATTTTATTTGTCTTGTTCTTGGTTAATAAAATAGACTACTTTCTAAATCTAATGGAGTAGAGAAATTGCCTATTTACAACTTAGACCTTAGCCTCATTTGATAGTATGAAGTGATTGTCATCTTTTAAATAAATTGTAAAGGAAGTAAAATTAGTCACACCCCAAACAATATTACCACCAAAATTTTAGAAAATTTAAAGTATAAAATTTACATTACGTGATCCTATTAACACCATAAATTATTATTATTTATTGACAATAGTACTAATATTAATATATTTAATATATATGTATATGTGTGGATGTATGTATATATATTTTTACTCAAGTAAATAAAATTACCATTCTAACCATTTTACTAAAATAGGATAAATATCCACATGCTCATTTGGGAAAATGCTACATTAATGAATTCTAAAAGGAAAAATAGATAACCATATTGAAACCCTAGAGGAGGGTGATTTTTTTTTAAAAATGAAAGAAAGGATGTGCATCCTTCTTGAGCTTGAGATGGTCTCTCATGACTTCCTCATCCTCCTCTACCAATCTATAAAACAAAACAAAGAAATAATGAACCAAACAAAGAGAAAGAAGCCTTTCATAAACAAACTTAGGGTTAGTGGAATCCCTTGATCTTATGGCCCCAAATGAATCCATCCAATGGATGAGATTCACTCCTACAAAAAGTAGGTGGGGAGTGGGTGAGAGAAATTTAAATTTAAAATGCATGGGTTGACTTTTTAGGTGGCCACTTTAGTTGTGCAAGGGGTGGGATTATTTTTCTAACCCTTGTGCTAAATTAAGGACCTTGTTATTTTTTTAAGCCTTGTCACCTTGTGGGATTAATATAACTTTAGTATTTAATTAAATATACCCCTTTACCCTTGGGATTAATTTTTCCAAGTTTGACTATATTGAAATTTAAATGTTTATCAAATGACATTTAAGGGGAAACTGAAACCATGCCTTAGACTAACTAAGTATATTAAAAGGTATTAAGGTTTTTATTATTTGATTATAATGGGGATTAAAAAATAAATTTATATTATTAATTTAAAGTAACTTAGAAACAAGAATGTGACAACTGTTAATTCGAAACCCTTTTTGCAAGCAAAATTGTCAAAAGAAATATTCCATAATTTTTCTAGCTTGCCCTAGGTTGTTCTTGGGTTTCATGCAGGCTATTTTAGAAGGCATTGTTGATGCAAAATAAAAAACACCCTCCCAATTTCGTGATTTTAAATGGGGCATCCAGTGGAATCTGCATAACATTGGACCATCTCTCAAACTGTGGGACTTGCGGGATTGAGATGATCCTCCAGAGAAGGTCGGTTCCTGATCCTAAAATACCTGCCACAATCTACTTTAATGCAGATAAACCATCTAATCCTAATCTAACTTTCCAAGGGACCAGGGAGAGAGATAGCATGAAAATAAAACCTACACTAAAGCAGTGATACACCAGAAAAGGAAGGGTTTTTTATAACAAATCCAACTAATTGAAATGGAGAGAAATGAGCTACTGGAGAGGGATGGAAAAAGATGCCTCATACGAGAAGGCAAAGTTCAAACAGAACTACCACTTCAAATCCATTAAACACAGCACTCAAACTACCTACAATAGACATACAGAGATATTCACAGTATACCATACAATGATGAGAGGCAAGAAGAGACAATAAAATAAGTAAATGATGGACAAAATGCATCACTAAACAAATTTTATTGGTCCATGAGTTCACACAATACATAATTAGTGGGTAAGAGGAAATAAAATGCCATTTTTACAAGACAAAGAGAGGATGCTTAAATTCCAAATTCGACGCTAGAGAAGAAAGAGAAAGGGAGGTAGGAGAGAAAAAATGACCAAATCCTCTATAAATGAGTCCCCCAAGATTACAATATATAGGAAGAATTAGAGAAGGAGATGAGAAGAATTGCAATCCCGGATTTGTCTTTTGAACCATCAAAGAAAAAATTGTTATTAAATGTCTCCTGCATATGATTATAGATGGGACCTACTAAAAGGCACCCATATTCCTCCATATGACTGTTCAGTATTGGAAAAGATATCTAGCCCATGCTTCATTAAGGTGGTCCCTGAGAACCACTTTCCAACTACTCAAATAGAACTGGGGATTGTTTTACCTAAAAATCTTGGTGGGATTCATGACCTTCATCAATTTCATTATATTTACCTACCGATGATATTTTACATGCATCAGGCTTCGGGGTCACGATTCTATCAACGTAAAGATCCAATTGTGTGAAGCCCCGCACATCCATTAAGATTTTTTACAAACTTTTATGATCCTAGGAATCTGATGTGCTGAGCAGCTTGGCATTTCCCGCGTTTGCCTACTCTGATTTCTTTCCCTTTTGGCCAAGTGACTGAGTATTTAGGAGCAACTATCGTTACCCTAGACAAGTGGAGATGTTAATGCACATTTTGGGGACCCACATAACCTCATTAAGAATTGATACCAATAGGTGCATTCCGAATTGACACGTAGAGGATTCATGCTGAGACCTTTCCAATGATATAAAATTTGCCAATGATCAGTTCTGAGCACTAGATCAAAAGTTATGACCACATTCGAGAGCCTGCATTCATTTTGGGACCCCACTTTCGTTTCACCTTTGAAGTTACTTTGATGAGACACGTCCAGTTTTCTACAAGCTCTTCCGTGAGGTTTGACTTTTCAAACAGCTGGATTCTGCCTTTGTCAGGCTCTGACTATGTGGAGAGATTAGTTCTTCATTTTGGGACTGCATCTTTTTCACACCTTGTGAAGTTACATTGAGTTGACACGTGAAGGAATTCACTAGGTCAGTTTCCTTTCACTTTTTGGACTTGTCTCTAGCTGACACTTTGGCGCCTTCCGGGATTTGTTGCTTGTGGAATTTTATGTCGGAATTGTTTTTGGGCATGGAATTTGACTTACTGTGTTTAATTTTCTATGACACTTTCTATGTGGACTTTTTTCCTATGGATTCCATTTCTACGAACTTTTCTGCAGCACTTCCTGTAACATGGATTGTTAGATTTTACTAATGTGGGCTCACATGACAGAACTGACCTCTGTGACACTTTTCTTTGGTGCAATGAGTCAAGTTTGATCAAAATTATCTTGAGGGGTGAATTTTGGATAGAAATTTGGTGACTTAGTGGGGAAATCTACCTGCTAGATGAAGTGACTAGTTTCCTTGAAACATCCATTGGGCATGGAGCCCAAGCCTGATAGCCTTGAGGAAATTGATCTTTCTATTTGAAAACATGTCCCCTAGGCTCGTACTGAACTTTGCATCTGGGCTAAAACCAGATCCTTGCCCTCATTGCTCTTACACTCTCAGATTTTGGGACTTTGGATAAATACCTGTAGATGAGATCCCCAAAACTAGAAAATATGATCATGGACCTGGGAATTCACCTGGCATGGAGAATGGACTGAGCCTGCAAAAACCTGATTTGTATGGGGCTGAAAATTACTTTCTTCTGAAATTAAACCGATCCCATGTGAATCTGAGGTTCTTGCCATGCAGCAACTGTTAGGGTCCAATGAATGGAATGTGTATTGACTGAAGAACAAACGACCATAATGCAAGCTATGTACAGAACTAATGAAAATATACACACCCCAAGTGGGATACATGTAGAGTGTGTCGATCAGCACTTCTTCTGCTGAAATAAAACCTACCTTCTCTACACTAACTAAGAATCAAAGGGAACTCAAACAAATCTTGCAACTGGAAGGGAGAAGTAGCTTCCCTTTGTCAAAATAGGCAGCCATGTATATGATTTGGTGTTGAACATGGATGTTATTATGAGTGAAAGACTAAACAAGAGGCCGATCCTCCACCCAAATCATCAAGGTATCAACATGGAAAGAAGACAAATACCTCTTTTAGTTGACTCTATCATTTGGACTCCTAAAGAGGCATTGTATGCTGATCCTTGGTACTCTATAAACTCATCCTCATGCTCTAGGAGTAATGGACATGGCTAGTGGTAACTTCATCTTTTATTTCCAATGAGGACAAGTATTTGATTGGGCATGATGTGATCTGATGAAGTTTACCCATTGCTCCGAAACCTCAACTCTAAAAATGGAGTCTTCCTGTAGAACCTTGAAAAAGGTGGGTGACTTTGGACATCTTGATATTCTTCGTCTTACATATCTATAGATAATTGATGTCCTCATTTTGGTGAATGAAACATGGAATGGATTAAGATCCTCCAACCTTGGTTTCCATAGGGTTTTTATGAGATACGGGTTGCCACGCTTGAATTCCCTGCAAACTACAGGTTGTGCTTGCAAACATCCACCTCCAAGGCGGTGTTCTTGTGGTTGAAGGATGAATGATGGCAGGTAGTGAAATTTTGTAATTTCTATGGGCTCATCCTTCATCAAAGATATTCCTCCAAGTTTGATAGGTAATCATGCCTCTTCGTTGTCCTGCTACAACAAGGTGCTCAATGCCTCTTGCGTGATAATCCTCCTAAAATCTTGTATTACCTTTTCACCATATGAAGCTTCCCCCTCATCTTCAAACATGAAGTCTAGTGAAAGTTCAAAATCTTCTTTGACATTACAAATCATATTTTTGGAGAGATTGAAGTGGGAGAGAAGATCTATAATCTCTTGTGTAACCGACTCATGATTCAATGCCTCTAAATTTGTGTTTGGTCACCTCCATATGCCCCTCTTTAACTGGACTTAGAGCTGGTTGTTCTTCCTCCTTCTTGAATGATTATGAAACTGGAATATGATCATCAATATTTTCAAAAAAAGTTCCATCATGGACAATGCATTTACAGCATATGGATTGTTGATCTCACTTGTTCCACCGTTGCTACAAAATGAAGCCTTAGCCACCAATTATGGCTCTTCAACTTTGACCTCCTTCTGTAGGCTTGACCATCAAGGGGATTTTATTAATCCCAAATCTAAGAGCCAATATTACCAAGCTTCTGATCATTTCTTATCTTTATTGGCTCTTCTTCTTGCTGCTCTCCTTGATTAGTCTAATCTTGAGTTTCTTCCCAACATGGGCTTGAGGAAAGCAGGAGGAGTGGATGGGTTGGGTTCCACTAGATTTTTTAGTTTTTTGTGGTGGTGAAGGATATAGAACTTATTGGATTTTTTGGAGGGCATGACTTGCTTGGAAGGGAAAATGGAAGAAATAATTGAGATGGGATGGAAGACTAGAAGATGGAGAAGGGAAATCAACACTTGGGGAAGCATAAGTGAGAAACTTGAATCTTGACACTGCTGTGAATGATAACTCTTGAGGATGGAGAAGAAAAGCTATAAGGATCTTGGTGGACTTACCCATGACAAGGTTGTCTTAGCACTTTTCTCATAGGCCTTAATATCCTCAGTCCACTATGTAAGTTGGGGTAGCATTTCAACCATGAAATCAAGCTTCTTTTGTAAGCTGTAGTGTCTTGGAAAAGGGCCTTCCCATGGACAAGGTTCCCTAAAACCAATCTTGAATGCTTTCATCTATAATATAGCCCTAGATTGAACCATGCTTGCCTCCATTCTTTGAATCTTCTGTTGCAAATTAGCATTCTCCATTTGAAAATTGTCATTGTATGCATACCCTTGAAAAATTCCTAATACTTTTCATGATTAAACTGATTTGACATCTGACTCATATGGGTAAGCATAATGGTGCTGAATCTCATCAGAATGAAACATTTGGAGGAGTTTGAAAACTCATTGAGATGGCTCAGAATAGAACCACTTCTGTTGTAAGTGTGAATTCTTGATGGAAATGAATTCATGATTGCACAACTTCATAGAATGGTAGAAGATGAAAATGGAAAAGAATAATGGATGGAAATGGATGGAAAAGGTATGCAACTCAGAGAATGGGTTGTTTGATCAATGGAGTCACCAGATGTGCTTTAGCATGTGCCTCTAAAGGTTGAAACTTTAACAGGAACACACCAACCTACTAAGATGAAGTGGTAAGGTGCTTCAAACCTATCCCACCAAAAATGTTGCAGTGTGTCACACGGTGGCTTAAGATCTATTTTTTGTAATGAGACACCTTAGAAAGATGAGACAATCTAACCCATATTCCCACCAGGTGTGCCAAAAATGTTATGTAGAATCACAACACCCTTCAAATGGCTTGCATTTCGAGTGCAGCATCCAATGGAATTTGCATAACATTGAATCATCTCTCAAGCTGTGGGACTTGCTGGGCTTTAGATGATACTTCCAGAGAAGGCTAGTTCCTGCTCCTAACTACCTAGCCACAATATACTCTAGGGCAGGAAAAACTATTTACTCATAATATAATAATTCTAAGGGACCAAGGAGAGAGAGAGAGCATACAAATTAAGAAATCCTACACTAAAGCGGTTATACACCAATAAAAGGAAGGGTTGCTGATCAAAAATCCAACTACCTGAAATGGAGAGAGGTGAGCAATGGAGAGGATGGACAAGATGCATCACAGACCAAAGATAAAGTTCACACAGAACACCACTTCAAACCCATTAAACACATCTCCCAAAACCTGCAATAGACATAAAAATATGCACAATATACCCTGCAATGATGAGAGGCAAGAAGAGACAATAAAATAATCAAAGGATGGATAAAATGCATCAAAAAAATAGATTTTATTGCTCCATGAGTTCACATAGTACATCATTAGTGGGAAAGAGGTAATAAAATTCACATTACAAATCAAAGAGAGGAGGCTTAAAATCCAAATTCAACCCTAGAGAAAAAAGAGGGAGGGAGGTAGGAGAGAAAAAGTGACCAACTTTTAGAAAAATTTCCCCTCCTTACAAAATATAGAAAAAATGAGAGAAGGAGATGATAGGAATTTCAAAACCTACTCCAACCACCCAAGAAAAAATGCATTGAATTTTCCTACAACAATGATGGGTTTCCACTACAAAAACCCATGCCTCCATGTGTTTTTTCCTTGTTGGGCATGAAAGGAAGCCCATACTTCATTAAGGTGGTAGGTGAGAAGCCTGACAAGCCTAAAAAAAATGGTGGAATATATTTTAAAATTCTTGGTAGGCTTCAAGATTCATCTTTCATTGTATTGACCTACCACCAATCTTTTGCAAATTTCTTTGTGTTTGGATTCTACCCGTGTAAGATCCACGTGGAAGCCCCCACACATCCTTAAGATTTTTTTTCTACCCTTTAGGGTCCTAGGAATGTGACATGCTGACACTTTGGCATCATCTATGAGTGTTCTCTGCTTTCTGTTTTGTTTTTCACTAAGTCCCCTTTTGTTTAGGAGTAAACTATGTTAGACCCTAGACACATGGAGGGCCAGCGCACACGTTTGAGGGTGGCCTCTACATTTTAAGCATCATTTGGAGTCTACACCGGTGTTGACACTTGGCTTCTTCCATTGGCTCTGTCCATCTTTGTATTGACTATTCAACTCGCCCTTTGTCCTCCTTTCTTTGAGATCTGGACGCATGTGGAGAGCCTTCGCGTTTGAGGCTCATGCAAATCCTCGATCAAGAGTGAGGAGCTTTAGGGAAGAGAACTCCCGCATTGGAGTTGACAGCTTGAGCAGAGCCTCCACAGAGTGGACATGGAGACAAGATTTCATGACATATGGACCCCTCGTAGAGCCTTTTCATAGGCTTGAAGGAGGAGCGTGGCAGAGAGACCTTAGCGTCATTATTCATGTGCTATAGACCACTATTAGGGAGATATTGAAGCTACACCCATCTGGAGTATGCACAGAGATCGACAACGTGGCTTTTTCCACGCATCAGGTATGGTATAGTTAGCCTTTAACAAGTGATTTAGGCTCCGCCCATGTACTAACAACTTTCGAAATCTCATATGTGTGATTCATTTTCTGAGGGATGCAGTAGGTTTCTGGCGTGAGTTTGAATCGAGGACCTTGAAGATCCACGTAGACTTTTTGACAGTTGCGCTAGGAACTGACACTTGAGGAGCCCTTCCGCCAAGTCAAAGAATTTATCAACGGTCGATGCAACTTTTGGGGCTCTGGACATGATGGAAGTTCCTATGACCTCATTTGAGTTTTCCCCTTTGAATTTAATCTTTGAGTAGGTGTTTCGATTCATGGACCTACTTGGCATTCTGTTGATTATATGTAGGACGAGCAGGTCCATACTTCACAGGTTTATTTTTTGGACTCATTCTGAACTGCTTTGAGCCCGAAGACTGTCAGATCTTCATTCATTTTCCTCAAACCTTAGCTCCTGAGCTTCCTTGACACTGTCTCCTTCATATATCCGACTCTACTACTTCATTTTTGAGCTCGCTATGTAATCTAGTGTTGATGCCACATTTAGCAGATGCATGGACAGTCAGATCGAGGGGGTTATCTTCTCTTTCTTATGGTGGTCATAGGGTCAGTGTAGTCTTTCATTCAGGCTTTGTCAACAACCACCTTAGTTGAATCCTTTTAGCAGACTCCTTTTGCATATAGATTTCAACAGTGTTTTCTCTGGTTATTTCTTTGCACGGAGTTGCAGGTCTGATCCAATAATTTTCCATTAGGAAAAAGGGTGCACCGAGAGCTCAGTGGATAGGAAAATGTTAGCAGAGGTTTCATCAGTCCATAAGCCGGATCATTAGGATCTATAGACACAGACCACTAAAGTACTTGGCTAGATCCGCATCTCATTGGAAAGGACCAGGTAGTTGTTATGGATGTGGTGTTTGTTGGACATCATTGGAGAGAGTGCCCACATAACCCTAGTAACAAGAGTAAGGTGTTGATTTCAAAGCCTATAGTTGGTGACATGGGATGTAGCCATCGGATCTATGCAATGCAGTTGAGAACCACCAGTCTAAGCATCAGGGCACTGTGCTAGAGACTACATGTAGCATTGGTGGTATTACTACCTCTATTCTATTTGATTCTGGTTTGTCTAACTCTGTTTATTGCAACATCATTTAGAATAGATCATTGCAGGCTTGGTGGCAATTACGATAGGGCCTCAGGTGGGATGTCGAGATGGCTTCTGGAGCCAAATATCTCTGTAGACTCCTTAGTGAAGGAGTGCGTAGTGGATTTTAAACCCTTCACCACTACATCTAGATCTTTGTATCCTTCCATTGGGTGTCGTATGGAGTCATCTTGGGAATGGATTGATTATGTGAACTCAGAGCCAGAGTTTATTGTTACCATAAGATTATATCATGTATAGATGATTTGGGAGTTGAGTTAGTGATAACTAGAGTTAGGAGGCCCATTTCTATCCACACTATTTCTGCTATGCAGCTTAAGCGGTGTGCACGACATGTCGGTGTCAATTGTATGAGTATTATTGTCAGTGATAGGTCAGAGGATGGTGCCGGTAGACCTTCACTTGACAACCACCCCATCTGGCAATGATTTTTCTAATGTCTTTCCTAGTGAGCTACTGTCAGGGATGCCTCCCCCATGTGAGATAGACTTCCACATCAATTTGGTTCCAGGAGTAGAACCTATCTCACACGCTCCTCGTAGGATGACCACACCTGAGCTCTATGAGCTCAAGTTGTAGATGGAGGGCCTTCTTGTGAAAGGCCTAATCCATCCTAGTGTACCCCCTTGGGGTGAACCAGTGATTTTTGTTAAGAAGAAGGATGGAACCTTATGGTTTTGTGTGGACTATAGGCAGTTGAATAAATTTATGATCAAGAATCGTTACCCCCCTCCACACATTGATGATTTATTTGATCAGATGAAGGGGGACACAATATTTTCTAACATCGATATTAAGTGTAGATACCATTAGCTGAGGATTACAGAGATAGATATCCACAAATCAGTGTTCCGCATGAGATATGGGCACTATGAGTTCACATTTGTGCCATTTGGTTTGAAAAATTCCCCTACAGTATTCATGAGCTTGATGAGCAGGGTGTTCAAGATGTTTTTGAATTGTGTCATTTTTATTTTCCTTGACGACATTTTGATATACTTATGTATGCATGAGGAACATGAGGATCACCTTCGTCAGGTTCTACAGTGTCTTCTTGAGTAGCAGTTTTACAGGAACCTATAGAAGTGTGCATTCTTTTAGTGTAAGGTACAATATTTGTGGAACATCATTTTTGGGGAAGGTATCAAAGTCGATCCTTCAAATATTAGATCCATTATGGATTGGATATCTCCCACTAGTGTGACTGAGGTTCATAGTTTCATGGGCTTGGTAGGATACTACAAGAGATTTGTACAGGACTTTTCTCAGGCTGCACACCACACCACTTCTCTTCAGTGGAAAGGGAAGAAATTTGTATGATCAAATAGATGTGAACAGGCCTCTAAGACACTAAAGGAATGCCTCACGACACCACCTATTCTTGTAGTGCCAAACCCTCAGGGTGAGTTCTTCATTTGCACATATGCTTCTTTGGAAAGACTTGGATGTGCGTTGTTGTAGGAGGGCCAAGTAGTTTCTTTTGAGTCTCGCAAACTCAAGGATAATAAGATCAATTATCTGAATCATGAAATTGATCTTCCGGTAGTTGTACACACTTTGGTGTGGTGGAGAAATTTCCTTCTTGGCTGGAGATTTACACTCAAGACTGATCAATTGAGTCTTTATCACCTCTTCATGTATCCCAATCTCCATGCTCCTTGCTGGCATTGTATGGAGTTGGTTTATAAGTACGACATGGAGATAGAGCATGTGAAGGGGAAGGATAACATTGTTGTAGATGCCCTGAGTAGATGAAGACATGTGGTAGTGGCTACTTCAGTGGGTACAAATTTGCGGAGTAAGATTTTGTAGCAACTTCATCATGACAGCTTCTACCTTACATCCAGAGCAGAGATTGAGTCTCAGATGCTCCTTGAGGGGATATTTGATGGATGTTTATTATAGATAGATGGCCTTATCAAGCACAGATGTTGGATATATGTTCCTAGAGATGGAGGGCTGAGATAAGACATTTCACAGAGGATCAGTATCAGACCACCTATTCTTCCCATCCCGGGGGTCAATAAAGATGCACGCCACCTTGAGATAGTTGCTAACATTAAAGGGACTTTAGAGAGTCATGGCTCAGTTCATGTCATCCTTTTAGAGTGTAAGAAGGTGAATCCAAGCATCAACATCCAGTTGGACTTTCCTTCGTATGCCCATTTTGGAGTGGAAAGGAAAACCATTTATATGGAAT